>WNWK01006493.1:0-25000 GCA_009830355.1 Cherax destructor
ACAGGTGTATTTGTGGCAGTGAAGCGGCAGACCGATTCGGGTACCATGGTCTTGTGTGTCGTAAACCGAGGGAAAGATTGCAAGACATGAAGAGGTTAATAACATTATCAAGAGGAGCCTCACAACAGCCGGATGCCCAGCAGTAAGGGAGCCACCCCAACTATGCAGATCTGATGGCAGCCAAAAGCGTCCAGATGGTATCACCCTCCAAGCCTGGACAGACGGCAAGCAGGTAGTGTGGGACTACACATGTGCATCTACCTTGGCTGATAATTATCTCCAATACACCAGGGAGGAAGGAGGGGCAG
Source organism: Cherax destructor (assembly GCA_009830355.1). NCBI lineage: Eukaryota > Metazoa > Arthropoda > Malacostraca > Decapoda > Parastacidae > Cherax > Cherax destructor. Next base: position 309 of record WNWK01006493.1, read on the forward strand.
CTGCCTCCTTCAGGGAGTTCCAAAAGTCGAGAAAATATGGAGAACTTGCCCATCATTATATGTTTGTTCCCATAGGCTCAGAGACCCTTGGCTCGTGAGGAAAGAGTGCATCTAAGTTCCTCAAGGAGCTGGGCAAAAGACTCAACAGGGTAACTATGGATCCCAGGGCAGCTAGTTTTCTGTTCCAGCGACTCAGCGCTGCTGTTCAGAGGGGTAATGCATGCTGTATTCTGGGCACGCGCCCCAGCTCAGAGGAGCTGGATGAGATTTTCGCATTATAATCAGTGACAAACACGTAACAATATGTACTAGACATGTATCTCTCACACCTCGTGTACTGTATATGCCATCATTATATATATATATATATATATATATATATATATATATATATATATATATATATATATATTATATATAATTATTGTACAAGAACGAGTGGTATTGATCAATAACACTGCGACTAGCCAAGGAGCATGGGTTCGACTCTTGGCTAGTCGCAGTGTTGTTATTGATCAATACCACTCGTTGTGGGTACAATAATATAAAATACTGCTCGTTAGGCTAGTAGACCAAATAGGGAGTAGAATGAAATTAGCTCAGAGGCATCCACATCACCGTATGTTCTCGGATGACGGGTACAACATCTAACTTGGCTGGATGCGTCATTCTTGAGAATTGTGTGGTCCTGTGGACTAGAGCGTCATCTGTCTTTCGCCCACCATGAGGCGGGCCAAAGCAGCATGGGTTCGACTCCTTGGCTAGTCGCAGTGTTAGTGATATATATATCGTATTTCTGCATTAAAGAATAATTGAATAATTCAGTCATGGTTGCAAGAGAACGTTAAACACAGAGAAAGTCACTGAGGTTAACGTGTCACTATATGTAGAAGACTGGACGTGACTGACCAGCCAACTGGTGTCCTCCTTAATGCTCTGCAAACCTACAATCATGTCACCGTCACAAACTATGTGTGACGCGCCCACTTCGCTCATGTAGGTTGTGCTCGAGGTTACGGCTTTTAGAAAGTCTAAATGTGATTGATTCTTCGCGCGACTCTGGACCTGCCCGTGACCGAGCGTAAGATGAAGAATGTGGGTTGAAAGTCACTCAACTACTGGAGTCACTAAGGTTGTAGTTCACTTGTGCTCCGCCAGTTAAGAATATATGAATTCCTAAAATAGAGAATAATGCAACTTTCCGTGTATTTACACTAAGAGATATATACTTCTGAAGAAGACGAAGAAGAAAGGAGCGCTGGTCAGCCAATACCTGAGAGGTTTGTGCTCTTACCTTCGAAACTAGCCAGGTAGGACTGTGCAAATATTTAGCGTTGGTGGCGATGATTCAGATGTGGGTGGACCCCCTTAGTGTGGGTGGACCCCCTTAGTGTGGGTGGACCCCCTTAGTGTGGGTGGCGGGAGACGAACAGCGCCTCAGTAAGTGACACAAGAGACTGTCTTCGAATTATGGTATATACATCCAGACATGTATATCTTGATATCTATAAACTGAGAGTTTGCCTTGATCTGTATTATAGGAGGTATTCATGCATCCTTAATGAGCCTCGCGCAGTCGATTGGCTTTAAACCTAACAGACCAACCACACCTGGGAACAAGGTTCAGATCAAACCATCGGGTCAGGGTATACAAGCCGGGAGGTGTATATCTGTTTACCTGGAGAGAGTTCCGGGGGTCAACGCCCCCGCGGCCCGGTCTGTGACCAGGCCTCATAGTGGATCAGAGCCTGATCAACCAGACTGTTACTGCTGGCCGCACGCAGTCCAACGTACGAACCACAGCCCGGCTGGTCAGGTACCGACTTTAGGTGCCTGTCCAGTGCCTGCTTGAAGACAGCCAGGGGTCTATTGGTAATCCCCCTTATGTACGCTGGGAGGCAGTTGAACAGTCTTGGGCCCCTGACACTTATTGTGTTGTCACTCAACGTGCTTGTGGCACCCCTGCTTTTCATTGGGGGATGTTGCATCGTCTGCCGAGTCTTTTGCTTTCGTAGGGAATGACTCTCGTGTGCAAGTTTGGTACTAATCCCTCTAGAATATTCCAAGTGTATATAATAATGTATCTCTACCGCCTGCGTTCTAGGGAGTACAGGTTTAGGAACTTCAAGCGTTCCCAGTAATTGAGGTGGTTTATCGCAGTTATGTGCTGTGAAGGTTCTCTGCACATTTGTATAGATTTTAAATCTTACGAAGTGAAGGCTAAGTAAAACCTTCTTGAAGCCAAGAAAACCAATGTGAATGATTCCCAATATTTATGTTAGTGGGTTTGACAATGACCTGCCTAGTAGAGGCCAACAGACCTGCTGCAGTGCTCCTTTCTTTTTCTTTTTTCTCTTGTGTATCTTTTTAATGTAAGGCGCACAGGAAAGTCGTAGCATGTATAAGTCGACGTTGTTCAAATAAAAACCTGTTCTACAATGAATGTATTTTCTTCAACACTGAATTATGTGGAATGTGAGGTTAAAGAGAGCAGACAAAAAAATAAACCGAAAGTTGTGTAAGGAACGAGAGGAAGTTTCTGGAGTAGTCTCCGTGTGGGAGGAAAAGTTTCTGGAGTAGTCTCCGTGTGGGAGGAAAAGTTTCTGGAGTAGTCTCCGTGTGGGAGGAAAAGAAGGAACATAACACCATCGCCTCCAGTGGAAGACCTCGGTATGTTGAAAGTAAAGGAATGATACACTGACGTCTAGATTTATAAAAAAATGACAGTGATTTATACAAGCAATAAACCTCATCTGGGCGTACTGGATATTATGATATCATGTCCGTCTGTATGTACGTCTTTACATAATATTACGCAGGCACGCTTCTATGTACGTACTTCCATAACAATACACATGCACTCTTCTATATATTTACATATTACCCATGCAAGCTTTCATGTATGTACTTATATACTGTTACATATGTAAATTTCTACTTGCGAACTTACATAGTTATACATGTAAGCTTTTATGTCCGTTCTTACATACTGCTACTCATGTAAGCTTCTATGTATGTATTTATGTACAAAAGAACGTAGAGGTGAACGTTAACAACAAACAAATGAAGGAATCACAATTCACTATGTCTGGGTTTTGTTTTCTAGTGATCAGGAATGATGGGTCTGATGTTTCTGTATAACCCACGAACACGTGCACTCCAAGAGTGTGCACTCCATGGAGGTGCACTCAATGAAGGTGCAATCCATGTAGGTGCACTCCAAGAGTATGCACGCCTTGTAGGTGCACTCCAAGTAGATGGACTCCATGTAGGTGTACTCCAAGTAGGTGCACTCCATGGAGATGTACTCCAAGTAGGTGTACTCCAAGTAGGTGCACTCCATGGAGGTGTACTCCAAGTAGGTGTACTCCAAGTAGGTGCACTCCATGTAGGTGTACTAGGTGCACTCCATGTAGGTGCACTAAAAGTAGGTGCACTCCGTGTTGACGCACTCCAAGAGTGTGCACTCCGTGAAGGTGCACTCCAAGAGTGTGCACTCCGTGTAGGTGCACTCCAAGAGTGTGCACTCCGTGTAGGTGCACTCCAAGAGTGTGCACTCCGTGTAGGTGCACTCCAAGAGTGTGCACTCCGTGTAGGTGCACTCCAAGAGTGTGCACTCCGTGTAGGTGCACTCCAAGAGTGTGCACTCCGTGTAGGTGCACCGAGAGTGTGCACTCCGTGTAGGTGCACTCCAAGAGTGTGCACTCCGTGTAGGTGCACTCCAAGAGTGTGCACTCTGTGTAGGTGCACTCCAAGAGTGTGCACTCCGTGTAGGTGCACTCTGTGTAGGTGCACTCCGTGTAGGTACACTCAGTGTAGGTGCACGCCGTGTAGGTGCACTCAGTGTAGGTGCACGCCGTGTAGGTGCACTCCAAGAGTGTGCACTCCGTGTAGGTGCACTCCAAGAGTGTGCACTCCAAGAGTGTGCACTCCGTGTAGGTGCACTCCAAGAGTGTGCACTCCGTGTAGGTGCACTCCAAGAGTGTGCACTCCGTGTAGGTGCACTCCAAGAGTGTGCACTCCGTGTAGGTGCACTCCAAGAGTGTGCACTCCGTGTAGGTGCACTCCAGTGTGTGCACTCCGTGTAGGTGCACTCCAAGAGTGTGCACTCCGTGTAGGTGCACTCCAAGAGTGTGCACTCCGTGTAGGTGCACTCCAAGAGTGTGCACTCTGTGTAGGTGCACTCCAAGTAGTGTGCACCCGTGTAGGTGCACTCCAAGAGTGTGCACTCCGTGTAGGTGCACTCCAAGAGTGTGCACTCCGTGTCAGGTGCACTCCAAGAGTGTGCACTCCGTGTAGGTGCACTCCAAGAGTGTGCACTCCGTGTAGGTGCACTCCAAGAGTGTGCACTGTGAGTGCACTCGTGTGCACTCCGGTGTGCACTCCAAGAGTGTGCACTCCGTGTGGTGCACTCCAAGAGTGTGCACTCCGTGTAGGTGCACTCCAAGAGTGTGCACTCCGTGTAGGTGCACTCCAAGAGTGTGCACTCCGTGTAGGTGCACTCCAAGAGTGTGCACTCCGTGTAGGTGCACTCCAAGAGTGTGCACTCCGTGTAGGTGCACTCCAAGAGTGTGCACTCCGTGTAGGTGCACTCCAAGAGTGTGCACTCCGTGTAGGTGCACTCCAAGAGTGTGCACTCCGTGTAGGTGCACTCCAAGAGTGTGCACTCCGTGTAGGCACTCCAAGAGTGTGCACTCCGTGTAGGTGCACTCCAAGAGTGTCACTCCGTGTAGTGCACTCAAGTATGCACCCGTCAGTGCACTCAGAGTGTGCACTCCGTGTGGTGCACTCAGAGTGTGCACTCCGTGTAGGTGCACTCAGAGTGTGCACTCCGTGTGAGTGCACTCAAGAGTGTGCACTCCGTGTGAGTGCACTCAGAGTGTGCACTCCTGTGAGGTGCACTCCAAGAGTGTGCACTCCGTGTAGGTGCACTCCAAGAGTGTGCACTCCGTGTAGGTGCACTCCAAGAGTGTGCACTCCGTGTAGGTGCACTCCAAGTGTGTTCCTTATCTATATATACTCAATGTATGTACAGTCATCACTTCAGTAGTTAATCATGGTCCACGCAGTGGATCCTGCTGGCCTTTGATGTGATGGTACGATTTGATGGTACGAAAAATTGTGTGCACTGGTACGTCGGACACAGACATCAATGACGTACTAGTATGCAAACATATAGACATCCTTTGCGTACTAGTACTTTTGGACACAGTAAATCACTCTTGCTATAACAGTCAAATGGGTGACTGTTAGTGAGTCTTAAATAGTGATTATCTGAGTCTTCTTCACTTGGTTTGGACCCTGTTTACTGTTCTCTCGTTATGAGTTTTTATCACCTTTTATCTTATATTTTATTTATTGCTCCTTTGGTAAGTTTTACTAAGTTACCTAACTAAACGTAACATAAGTTAAATAACGTAAATTGAGTTTTTTTTTTTACAATATATACGAGATCCGCAAAAAATTTGCAAGAGACGGTTGGCCCATTATTTACCTCTGATCTTTCCAATGGCGCTCCCAGGATGGACTTCACATGACAATATCAACACATGACAGGAATCTCGCTTAAAAAAAATAGTGGAAAGGCTACGGTTTGGTAAGAGGATGGTTTCAGCAGCCATCCAAGGAGGTGCCTCTCTTGTCATGACAGTAAAACAGAAACCAGTTAAAATTTTACATTCTGGGAGGATAACTGATCGTCTCCATTTGTCATGAACAAGTAGAGAACAACTAAAAACTTCATAAATCTTTTACACATTTTTACTTAAGGGGGTATGTCTTAATAATATTTATTCCTATAATATTTACTTTTCAATTTATGATTCTAAGGCCAGCCCAAGGATCGAGAATCCCAGAAACCATAACCAGATGTAAAAACAGCGAGGATTATTTTGAATGTAGACAACGGGAGGAGGACTTAACATATTTATCTATGAATATGTTAACACTGTGAGAAGAACCATCACAGGCTTGACGGAAATACCCACACAATGTACTAGCTGATTTGTTAGTGAGGCGATTGAATAGTGTGTGTGTACGTATATACCTGTTTGAACTTTCCAATTTCTGGTCCTGTGCCCAGAGGCAAATGACCAATTTGATCCAAACATGAAGCAAAAAACAAAAAAACTCCATGATTCAATTAGGAATGCACAAAGACGACGCGAAGCAGAGTAAGGAGGCTTGAAAAAAATATTGAGCAAATCAATTCTCAGGACCCGAGAATTAAGCAGGAAAGCCAGAAATGCAAAGGTTAGTAGAAAAGCTAAGAGACAAACTGACAACGACATGACATCATAGGTCGAAACAGAACCAAAGTTGAAAATGGTATGGTGATACAGATAAGATGTGAAAAAAGACACTTTTGTACAGTTCAAGACATTTAGAGGAAATGTATCGCCACGAGTGACTTCTTCAGTTGTAGTGCGGGAGTATACACAATACCACGTGGGGAATGTGACAAAATATTTGTGGGGAAAAACAACAAGATCTCTGGATATTAGGATCCGGGAGCACAAGAACGTCTGCAGCTGTGGTGATCGTAAAAACGCTTGTGTCCAACACAGATACAATGTTGAACACCTCGTGAAGTTCAGTGAGGATGGATTAGTCGTTAAGGAAGAATGTTTACGATGGCGAAAATGTATGGAGGCTGCCATAATTGCTGTCAGTAACACTATCCATCAAATATCCGGATTTTACACTATATCCAAATTGCTAATCAACAGGATACTGCCCATTCTGGAGGTCACTTTAAGTTATCACCTTGTCGGTTCTCTGAACCATTTATCTACAGACCACTGTAACATGATGCTGACAGGTCCTCAAACCCAACCCATCTAACCACAGTTGTGCTGCTGCTGCTGCTGCTGCTGCTGCTGCTGCTGCTGCTGCTGCTGCTGCTGCTGCTACTACTACTATTAGTACCCTCTCCCAGTTTGCCACCTGACTCCTGCCAGTAGGACTGACAACACCCGTTGCGAAACGTTTCTTCCAATAAATGTCCTGATCTGTACATGTGTCTTTTTCCACAGAACCTAAGTTAGTCTACAGCCTCATAACTAAATATACAACCATGAAGGGCCAGGAGATAATAATGAAGACAGAGGATGTGATGCTGACAGAGAATCATGCGAAGAGCTTAGCGAAATATTCACAGTGTCTTTACAGAAGAAAGTGGAGAACTGTCACAGTGAACTGTAGCGAAACCCGAGTAGCAGATGCCAGAAAACATCGTCACAACAATAGAAGTGGAGAAACTACTAAGTGAGCTTGATGTAATAAAAGTAGTGGGACCTGATAACATATCTCCATGGGTGCTGAGAGGAACAGAGCCACTATGTGAGCCATTACTATTGGTATCCAACTGATCTCTTCAATCTTGACAAGTTCCAGAAAATAAGAAAAGACAAATGAAGTTCTTATTCATAAAAAGAGACAGATAAGAGACACTGAACTGAAGGCTGGTATTTCTGACATGCATCCTGCCAAAAGTTCTGAAGAAAATAGTAAGGAAAATGATATTGGAGGAAAGAAAATTCTTTGCAGAAAGCCAGCATGTATTTATGGATGGAAAATATTGTCTTACAAATTTGCTGGAATTCTATGACAGAGTCACGGAATTAAAACAAGAGGGCTGGGTAGATTGCATCTTATTGGACTGCAGGAAATCATTTGATACAGTGCCACTCTAGATATTAATCCAGAAACTAGAGAAACAGGCAGGGTTAAAGGCAGAGTACTCCAGTGACCCAGGGAGTACCTAAATAAAATAATATAGAAAGTAACAGTAAGGGATGTGGCATCAGATTAGAAGAAACAAGTGGGGGTTACGCAGTAATCAGTACGAGGACCACTGCTGTTCCAAATATATGAGAACGAATTTTCAGAGGGGATTGATTCCAGTGTGTCTCTCTGTTTGTGGATGATGTAAATCAAGTGAAAATAATAAGAACAGAAGAGGGCAGAAACAAAATTCGGTAATACCTCAACAGACTACTGAAATGATCCCACAAGTGGCTCTAGAGCTTAAACCGAACAAATACAAAGTCATGTTAATTGGAGAATGTGAGAACAGACCGGACACAGAGTACAGCATGGGCGGAGAGAAGCTGCAAATATCAGAGCGCAAATGAACTGTAGTAACTATAACACTAATCATATTGTTAGAAATACACTTAAGCTGTATAACATCCATGGAATATGCCAGATTAATAAACCTCAGAATAGCATTTAGGAGCTTTATTAAATTCTTCAGAGCGTTGTATACGACATACCTCTCACGAAATCATAATAACACGATTGCAAACAAACCACAGGCCAGTGCGCTAACCACACGGCCGGTAACCAATTGGTTGAGTGGTTAGTGCACTGTCCTGTGAGTTTTAGGACTCGCCTGTCATGGGTTCGAGCCCCACTTCTGTGGTTTCTACAATATATGTTAGTACAGTCACTGAGTACACGGCTCCAGCATGGAGCCCACAACAGATAAAGCATGTGAAGAAGAGTGTACCAAGACTGAGAGAAATGAACTCTGAGGAAAAGATTGAAAGAACTAAGCCTGACGACAGTGGTGGTAGAGAGCAAGACGAGACATGATTACAACATACAAAATCTTAAAAGGGATGGATATCGATAGAGACAAACTTTTTAAATTAATAGAAACAGGATCAAGGGGCAAACACACACACACACACAGTATGTCCTACGAGGGGAGGTTAAGGGAAATCGACCTGACGACACTGGAGGACAGGAGAGATAGGGGAGACATGATAACAACATATAAGATACTGAGAGGAATTGACAAAGTGGACAGAGACAGAATGTTCCAGAGATGGGACACAACAACAAGGGGACACAGATGGAAGTTGAAGACTCAGATGAATCACAGAGATGTTAGGAAGTATTTCTTCAGTCACAGAGTTGTCGGGAAGTGGAATAGTTTAGGAAGCGATGTAGTGGAGGCAGGCTCTATACATAGCTTTAAGCAGAGGTATGATAAAGCTCATGGCGCAGGGAGAGTGACCCAGTAGCGGCCAGTGAAGAGGCGGGGCCAGGAGCTTTGACTCGACCCCTGCAACCACAACTAGGTGAGTACAACTAGGTGAGTACAGTCAGGAGTAGTCAGGAAGTGGAATAGTCTAGAGAAAGATATAGTGGAGGCAGGAACCATACATAGTTTTAAGACGAGGTATGATAAAGCTCATGGAGCAGGGAGAGCAGAGACCCAGTAGTGGACAGCGAAGAGGCGGGGCCAGGAGCTGAGTCTCGACCCCTGCAACCACAATTAGGTGAGTACACCGTGATGTATAACCCACCACAGAACAGCAGGAGGCCAAGAGAGGATTATGAAGAGAGCAACAGAGCAATGTTGGACACACTGGCTGAGGTGGCAAGAAGAGCTCACTCGAGCAGAGCAAAGTTAGTAGTTATGGGTGATTTCAGCCACAGGGAGATCGATTGGGAAAACCTGGAGCCACATGGGGGTCCTGAAACATGGAGAACCAAGATGATGGATGTGGTACTGGAAAACCTCATGCATCAACATGTCAGGGACACTACCAGAGAGAGGGGAGAGGATGAACCAGCAAGACTGGACCTCTTGTTCACCCTGAGTAGCTCAGACATTGAGGACATCACATATGAAAGGCCCCTTGGAGTTAGTGATCACGTGGTTCTGAGCTTTGAATATATAGTTAAAAGTGGAGAGGGTAACAGGAGTAGAATGGGAAAAGCCAAACTATAAAAGGGAGGATTACACAAGTATGAGGAACTTCCTGCAGGAGGTTCAGTGGGAAAGAGAATTGGTAGGTAACTTAGTAAACGAAATGATGAACTACATAACAACAAAATGCAAGGAGGCAGAGGAAAGGTTTGTTCCCAAGGGCAACAGAAATAATGGGAAGATCAGAACGAGCCCTTAGTTTACCCAAACTTGTAGGGAGGCAAAAACTAAGTGCACTAGAGAATGAAAAAATTAAAGAAGACAAAGGACCCAGGAAAATAAAGAGATTAATCGAAGAGCCAGAAACGAGTATGCACAGATAAGGAGGGAGGCCCAACGACAGTACGAAAACAACATAGCATCAAAAGTCCAGTCTGACCCGAAGCTGTTGTATAGCCACATCAGGAGGAAGACAACAGTCAAGGACCAGGTAACCAGGCTGAGGAAAGAAGGTGGGGAGCTCACAAGAAAAGACCAAGAATTATGTAAGAAGCTCAACATGAGATTTAAGGAAAGTATATACTGTGGAAACAGAAAGGACTCTGGGAAGACAAAACAGAGAGGTACACCAACAAGGGATATACCAACAAGTGTTGGATGAAATACACACAACCGAGGAGGAGGTGAAAAAGCTGCTAAATGACCTTGATACCTCAAAGGCGGTGGGACCGGACATCTGTCCGTGGGTCCTTAAAGAGGGAGCAGAAATGCTGTGTGTGCCAATAACCATAATTTTCAACACATCCATTGACACTGGGCAACTAATTGAGGTATGGAAGACGGCAAATGAAGTCCCCATTCTCAAGAAAGAAGACAAAAACGAGGCACTAAACTATAGACCAGTGTCACTAATGTGTATAGTATGCAAAGCCATGGAGAAGATTATCAGGAGAGTGGTGGAGCACCTGGAATGGAACAAGATTATAAACGACAACCAGCACGTATTCATGGAAGGCAAATCCTGTGTCACAAACCTACTGGAGTTTTATGACAAGGTAACGGAAGTAAGACACGAGAGTGTGGGGTAGGTAGATTGCATTTTCTTGAACTGCGTGAAGGCATTCGACACAGTAACTCAAAAGAGATTAGTGCAATAGCTAGAGGATCAGGCGCGTATAACAGGAAGGGCACTGCAATGGATCAGAGAATACCCGACAGGGAGGCAACAACGAGTCATGGTACGTGATGAGGTATCACAGTGGACGCCTGTAATGAGCTGGGTTCCACAAGGGTCAGTCCTAGAACCAGTGCTATTTTTGGTATATGTGAAAGACATGGTGGAAGGGATAGACTCAGAAGTGTCCCTGTTCGCAGATGATGTGAAGTTAATGAGGAGAATTATATCAGATGAGGACCAGGCAGGACTACAAAGACCTGGACAGGCTGGACGCGTGATCCAGCAACTGGCTCCTCGAATTTAACCCCGCCAAATGCAAAGCCATGAAGATTGGGGAAGGGCAAAGAAGACCTCAGACAGAGTATAAGCTAGGTGGCCAAAGACTGCAAACCTCACTCAAGGAAAAAGATCTTGGGGTGAGTATAACACCGAGCACATCTCCAGAAGCGAACATCAACCAGATAACTGCTGCAGCATATGGGCGCCTGGCAAACCTGAGAATAGCGTTGCGATACCTCAATAAAGAATCGTTCAAGACTCTGCACACCGTGTACGTGAGGCCCATACTAGAGTATGCAGCACCAGTTTGGAACCCACACCTGGTCAAGCACGTCAAGAAATTAGAGAAAGTGCAAAGGTTTGCAACAAGGCTAGTTCCAGAACTAAGGAAAATGTCCTACAAAGAAAGGTTAAGGGAAATAGGCCTGACGACAGTGGAGAACAGGAGGGATAGGGGAGACATGATAACGACATATAAAATACTGCGAGGAATTGACAAGGTGGAAAGAGCCAGGATGTTTCAGAGATGGGAAACACCAACAAGGGGCCACAATTGGAAGTTCAAGACTCAGTTGACTCAAAGGGATGTTAGGAAGTATTTCTTCAGTCATACAGTTGTAAGGAAGTAGAATAGTCTTGAAAATGACGTAGTGGAGGCAGGAATCATACATAGTTTTAAGACGAGGCTTGATAAAGCTCATGGAGCAGGGAGAGAGAGAACCTAATTGCGATCAGTGAAGAGGCGGGGCCAGGAGCTATGAATCGACCCCTGCAACCAGAAATAGGTGAGTACACACACACACACACACCAGATTCATGGAATGCTCTATTTATAAAGAAGTGCAAAGTGCCACTAGCACGAGCCCTCAGTATTCTTTGGAGAAAGAGTTTAGATCTAGGTGAAATACCGGAGGCCTTAGAGTGCAGACATAGCTCCTTTGCATAAGGGAGGTAGTAGAACACTAGCTAAAAATTACAGACCAGTAGCTCTAACTTCTCACATAAAAATCTTCGAAAGAGTGATGAGACGGCAGATTACAAAGTTCATGGACCAGCATAACCCGAACCAGCATGGTTTAACAGCGGGACGATCATGCCTGTCACAGCTGCTGAACCATTATGACAGAATTACGGAGGCATTGGAAGACGACCAAAACGCAGATGTGATTTACACAGATTTTGCAAAGGCGTTTGACAAATGCGATCATGGAGTGATAGCGCACAAAATGAGGACCATGGGCATTACGGGGAAGGTAGGTAGATGGATTTTCGGGTTCCTAACACACAGAACACAAAAAGTAGTAGTGAACAGGGCAAGATCCAGCATCAGCGAGGTCAAAAGCTCAGTGCCCTAAGGCCCCTCTGCTGTTTCTCATCGTCATAGCAGACATAGATAAAAACACCCGGCACACTTTTGTATCATCATTTGCAGATGACACTAAAATAATCATGAAAGTCTCTACGGTAGAGGACACTGAAAAAATACAGTAAGACATAAGCAGAGTTTTCCAGTGGGCAGTGAAGAACAACATGACGTTCAATGGTGATAAGTTTCAGCTGCTTAGGTATGGAAAGAATGAAGAACTCAAAAGGAACACTATATACAAAACGCAAGAGGGTCACCAAATAGAACGAAAGGAACACGTAAAGGTCTTGGGAATAATTATGTCAGGTGATCTTTCTTTTAAAGACCATAACAAGACAAAGATCACATCAGCCAGGAAGATGACGGGGTGGGTATTGAGAACCTTCAAAACAAGGGAAATAATGCCGATAGTGGCACTCTTCAAATCGCTAGTGCTCCCTCTCTTAGAATATTGTTCAGTGCTGACGGCCCCGTTCAGAGCAGGAGAAATATCAGAGCTGGAACAAATACAGAGATCGTTTACGGCTCACATTGAGCCAGTAAAGCACCTAAATTATTGGGAACGCCTTCAAGTCTTGAACATGTACTCATTGGAGCGGAGGAGAGAGAGAGATACATGATAATATATACCTGTAAAGTACTCGAGGGCCTGGTGACAAATCTGCACACTGCCATAACAACATACTTGAGTGAGAGATATGGGAGGAAGTGTAAAATAAACCCAGTGAGGAGCAGGGGTGCGGTGGGGACAATAAGGGAGCACTGTATCAACATTCTGAGTCCCAGACTATTCAACATCTTACCAGAAGATATCAGAAACACGGCTGGAACAAGTGTAGAAGCCTTCAAGAGGAAACTGGACAAGTATCTTCACCAGGTGCCAGATCAACCAGGCTGTGATGGATATGTGGGGCAGCGGGCCTCCAGCAGCAACAGCCTGGTTGACCAGGCAAGCACCAGACGAGCCTGGCCCATGGCCGGGCTCAGAGAGTAGAGAAACTCTCGAAACTCTTCAAAGGTATATCACACACACATACATACATACACACACATACATGCGCACACAGTTCAGTGGGACAGAGAGATGGCAGGGAAGTCAGTAGACGAGATGATGGAATATATGACAACAATTTGCAAGGAAGCTGAGGAGAGGTTTATACCCAAGGGTAACAGGAGAAGCGAAAAAGACAGGATGAGCCCATGGTTCACCCAAAGGTGCAGGGAAGCCAAAACCAAGTGTGCAAGGGAATGGAAGAGGTACAGAAGGCAAAGAACCCTGGAGAATAAGGAGAGCAGTCGTAGAGCCAGAAATGAATATGCACAGATCAGAAGGGAGGCCCAAAGACAGTACGAGAATGACATAGCAGCGAAAGCCAAATCTGACCCAAAGCTGTTGTACAGCCACATCAGGAGGAGAACAACAGTCAAGGACCAGGTGATCAGGCTGAGGAAGGTAGGAGGAGGTCACAAGAAATGACCGGGAAGTGTGTGAGGAGCTCAACATGAGATTCAAAGAGGTGTTCACAGAGGAGATAGAAGGGCCTCAGAAAGGAGGAGAGGTAGGGTACACCATCAAGTGCTGGACACAATACACACAAATGAGGAGGAAGTGAAGAGGCTACTAAGCGAGCTAGATACTTCAAAGGCGATGGGGCCAGATAACATCTCTCCATGGGTCCTGAGAGAGGGAGCAGAGGAGCTATGTGTACCCCTAACAACGATCTTCAACACATCTATCGAAACAGGGCAACTACCTGAGGTTTGGAAGACAGCAAATGTAGTTCCAATTTTAAAAAGGAGACAGGAACGTAGCACTAAACTACAGACCAGTGTCACTGACATGTATTGTATGCAAGGTCATGGAGAAGATAGTCAGGAGAAGGGTGGTTGAGCACCTAGAAAGGAATGAGCTTATCAACGACGGCCAACACGGTTTCAGGGACGGAAATCCTGTGTCACAAACCTACTGGAGTTCTACGACAGGGTGACAGCGATAAGGCAAGAGAGAGAGGGTGGGTAGATTGCATATTCTTGGATTGTAAGAAGGCGTTTGACACAGTTCCACACAAGAGATTAGTGCAGAAGCTGGAGGACCAGGCAGGGGTAACAGGGAAGGCACTACATTGGATCAGGGAATACCTGTCAGGAGACAGCAGCGAGTCATGGTACGTGGCGAGGTGTCAGAGTGGGCGCCGGTGACGAGCGGGGTTCCACAGGGGTCAGTCCTGGGACCAGTGCTGTTTCTGGTATTTGTGAACGACATGACGGAAGGAATAGACTCCGAAGTGTCCCTGTTTGCAGATGATGTGAAGTTGATGAGAAGAATTCAATCGGACGAGGACCAGGCAGAACTACAAAGGGATCTGGACAGCCTGCAAGCCTGGTCCAGCAACTGGCTCCTGGAGTTCAACCCCACCAAGTGCAAAGTCATGAAGATTGGGGAAGGGCAAGAAGACCGCAGACGGAGTACAGCCTAGGGGCCAGAGACTGCAAACCTCAATCAAGGAAAAGATCTTGGGGTGAGTATAACACCAGACACATCTCCTGAGGCGCACATCAACCAAATAACTGCTGCAGCATATGGGCGCCTAGCAAACCTAAGAACAGCATTCCGACATCTTAATAAAGAATCGTTCAGGACCCTGTACACTGTGTACGTTAGGCCCATATTGGAGTATGCAGCACCAGTTTGGAACCCACACCTAGCCAAGCATGTGAAGAAGCTCGAGAAAGTGCAAAGGTTTGCAACAAGACTAGTCCCGAGCTAAGGGTATGTCCTACGAGGGAGGTTAAGGGAAATCGACCTGACGACACTGGAGGACAGGAGAGATAGGGAGACATGATAACAACATATAAGATACTGAGAGGAATTGACAAAGTGGACAGAGACAGAATGTTCCAGAGATGGGACACAACAACAAGGGGACACAGATGGAAGTTGAAGACTCAGATGAATCACAGAGATGTTAGGAAGTATTTCTTCAGTCACAGAGTTGTCGGGAAGTGGAATAGTTTAGGAAGCGATGTAGTGGAGGCAGGCTCTATACATAGCTTTAAGCAGAGGTATGATAAAGCTCATGGCGCAGGGAGAGTGACCCAGTAGCGGCCAGTGAAGAGGCGGGGCCAGGAGCTTTGTCTCGACCCCTGCAACCACAACTAGGTGAGTACAACTAGGTGAGTACATGCACACACACACACACACATACATGCACACACACATACATGCACACACACATACATGCACACACACATACATGCACACACACACACATACATACACACACACATACACACACACATACACACACACATACATACATACACACATACACACACACACACACACTCGTGCAACCACAACTAGGTGAGTACACACACACACACACAGGGGTCAGGTGATCTGGTCTTCAACAGTGAAAGTTGGAAATTATTAAATCAAATTGTTGTGTATCAACGAGGGTGTTGTCAGGTCCAGGACCCTCACCCCGGCCCTTCTTAAAGCCAGTCCAACCCTTCCTTTACCCCCGGCCCTTTCCCCGGCCCTACCAGTCCTCATTTCCCCACCTATTCATTCCTCTCTTTCCCTCTACCCCGTCTTTCCACATCGATTCTCTACCCTGCCCCTCCAATCAATCCCTCTCACCTGCCCCTCACCACACCCCTTCAACCTTCCTCTCCATCATTCCCCGTCAACATGCCTTTTCACCACGACTCCCTCATCACTAGCAGTCCCCTTCATGGCAAGCGAAATTGTTGAGCTGGAAATTGTACAGAGAACCTTCAAGGCTCTCTTAAACTCAGTCAAGTACCTAAATTACTGGGATTGCTTGAAGTCCCTAGAACTGTGTTCCTTAGAACGTAAGCAAAAAGATAATCTACACCTGGAAGATACTGGAGGGAATGGTCCCAAACCTGCACACTGAAATTTCTATTTATGAACACAAGAAGAGACAGAACACACTAAGTGTTAAGGGACCACGATTCTTCAACGTCCTTGATGCATGAGGGAGGATTACCACCCCTTGATTCCTCAAAGTTCCTGATTAACTGGATTGTGATGGATAAATTGGATTGCACGTGGCAGCACTAACAACTTGATGGATCATTCCGGTCTGGGACCGGACCGTGGAGGCAGTGACCTCCAGAAGCAACTCCAGGTAAACACCCCTTCACATGTTCCCTCACTATACCCCCTCACCACAGCCCTTAGCCACACCCCCTTACTATGCATCGTCTCCATGCTCCCTCACCACATATCACACTGCTCCTCCATCATTCCTTCTCAGAATGACCTCTCATCATGCTCTGTCAATATTCTCCCTCTTTAATGCCTCCTCGCTACATCCCCTCATCATGCCCCGTTACCATACGCCCCTTACAATGCAACCTCACGAATACCCAGCCTCACTAAAACCCCTTTTCTCTCACTTCAAACCACGTCTCCCTCATCACATCCTCGCATCCCCTCTGTTTATTATATCACATAGCAACTTTCCCTGACATGGATGGCACAACAGAGAAAGATAATGGATGACTTGAAGAGCCAACTGAGAGTGAAGTTTGAAGGGAAATTCAATTGCCTTAAGGAAACTGAGGCAGCACAGCATAAAAAGATGTTATGGCAAAAGAAAGAGGGAGCTGGAAGAAACGAAAATGATGAAGGAAACCATAGAGAAAATGAGAAAGATGGGGAGGGGCAGAAGGAATAAAGGAAAGAGAGGGAGCAGAAGAATCTGGAATGTACACAGAAGGAAGACTTCCTAGCAGAGATGTTCTCCGAGGATATGGAGGCTAAGGAGGTGAGAAAACCAACAAGATAAACGATGAAAAAATATTTAGCAAGGCCAAAACTGAATCAAAATTACTGTACAGCCAAATCAGAAGAAAGATTATAGTAAAAGACCAGGCAATGGACGGAAGAGAGAGAGAGAGAGAGATCACTGATGAACTACAGACTCAAGGAGCCAAAATGGGTGCCAGGAAACAAAAGATGGTTCGTTGAGGAACGAGAGATCGTATAGTTCATTGGCTGATAGGAGGAGAGAAAAAATAGGGGAGATCGCAAAATTTCAGAGGATTGGGAGTTTCAGTGCCAAACAATACCCAATCAGACTCAGTTTCTGCTCGGAACACGATTCTAAGACAGAAAGAGCACCTGATGGACACAATGCTACAGTTGTGTATATCTGGATCAGGACAGGATGGCAGAGGAGAAGAAATAATTGTTTTGAGCATGTGATAACCTCTCAGGCAGAGTGAAGAGTAGCAGACCTTGGGGAAGGAGGAGGGAGCACCCAGACTTTAGAAACTCCTCAAAGTACACCCCAACCACTTTCCTGGAGGACCCTCAAGGACTAACCTACTTGACCAGCACCAATGTTAATACCAACCGTCCATCCTTCTCCACGCCCTCTCTTTCCTCCTCTGTCATCAACCTAATTCCTGACCCCTCTTTCACCCTCCAATGATGTACACATCAACCCCAGCCCTACCTCCTTCACTTCTGTCAGATGAACAACTTGCAGAACGTCCGACCAATACAAACTGGTATATGTTAAGGGAAAAAATTCAGATTATGGTAAACAAAGGCAGATGTGTTATCAAACACAAGTGATAACGTGAAAGAAAGAGTAGCAGAGGTATCCCTAGACATCATAGCTATTACAGAGACAAAGCTGTCGGAAATGATATCCAGTAAGATATCAAGTGCTGCCAGTGCTATGATGGTAGCTCTAATCTTATCGCTCAGTTTTGTGCTGCTATGAAAGTTTTTTTGCAAGCAAAGTGAATTTATGTGAAAAAAGTGAGTAGTTAGTGAAGTTTATAATATTCTTAAAGATAATAAAAGCCAGAGGAGGAAGCGAAGTGTAAAAATAAAAATTAACAACAGTGAGAGGATCACTACAACAGACCTGTTTAACAGGCTTAGTGTTTGGAACAGTCATGTTAGGTTGTTAGGAAGACACGTCACTTTTCAACTTTAGATCCCGGTTTTATGTACTGTGGGGGTAAAGCAGTTATTATTCTTCACTTGTTAAGATAGTGTAATTGATTTTGGAAATAATATAAAATATTTACCATGATCACTAACACCAACAGACACCATATCAGTACCATTAAAGAGACCATATACTTGGCTCGTGTTAGACTAACCCTACTAGCATCTACCCATTTCCCCCCTCCACAACAGGCAACAAACTCAAACGACACACTTCAACCCACTAACCCGCATACCCTTTCTAGCCCCCACACATTTCTCAAAGCTACGAATACCAATAAGCGCCATAAACTCTTTCCAGGCCACCCACATACCACTCTTACTCAAACACAGGAATTCCACTTCAGTCTTTATCTTACTTCAGTCGTGGCTCACCTCAGAGAGAACTTTGGTACTAACAAGATCTTGAGAAGAATAAGTAATTAGGCTGGGAAAAACGAAGAGAACGCAAACTCATCCTTAGTTGGGATGAGGAAGAGTGTAGGAAAAGAGTATGACCAAGAGGAACACGTATCATGGCATTACTGGAATAAATGAGGGAAACAAATGGGATCAGTGAGGAACTTGCATTTGAGGCCTGGGCAAAGATGGTAGATGAGGTGGAGGTAAGAATAATTGAGGAGCAAAAGGGAGAGACATAGAGGAGAAATTAATTTAGTTTGAGAATGAGGCAACTGAAAGAAAGAAGATTAACGGAGGTAGAAAAACCAAACAGGTAAGATGCCAAAGAGAGAGAGAGAAAGAGAGAGTGGGTGGTGCTAAGATAGGAGGTAGAAAGGCTAAGTAAGGAATCAGCTCAAAAGGAAATCAGAGACATGGAAACACATGAACGCAAGACAGGAAAATTTGATGGAAGCTTTCAGGAAACTCGACAAGGAGGCATTCACGATCCTACGCACTGCACATGTCAAGCCCAACGTCCAGTATGGAGCACCGGGGTGTAATCCGCATCAAATAAATCATGAAAAGAAGCAAAAAAAAAAAAAAGATTTGCAACGAAACCAATCCCAAAGTTGCAAGGCGGGACTCAGGTACACGAGAGCACAGCTCTATGATGAAAAAAAAACCAGATGATTCACAGAGATATTAGGAAAAATGACTTTAGTGATGGAATGATTTTGAAGTGGAACGACGTATTTAGCAATGTAGATGAGGCAGAATTTATACATAACTTTAAGAATATATATGACAGTAGGGCTCACGCAGCCAGGAGAGATTAATCTCATTAGCGGCTAGCAGAAAGGCTGAGACTCGACCCCTTCAGCCACAATTAGGTGAAACAAACACACACACTGCAACCACAAACAGGTGGTGAGTACATACGTATCTCATCTTGGAAAGTTAACAATATCGACATTAATTTGGGAATCTAAGATAAAGAAGGCATAACTAGCCTTGCATGTTTATACTTATTATTCTTACAAGTTGGTAGTAATGTAAGGAGGATTAGCGCAGTTTGTGAGTGCTGAGCTGAACACGGGCAAGTACACTCTCTCTCACTGACACCACATACACACTGGTCAAGTGATCTTACACCACTGACTCACTACCATGCCCTCCTTCACCCTTCACCAACACACACACACACACACACACACACACAACTGTTGTACAGCCACATCAGGAGTAAAACAACAGTCAAAGACCAGGTAATCAGACTGAGGAAGGAAGGAGGGAAGAGCACAAGAAACGACCGAGAAGTATGTGAAGAGCTTAACATGAGATTTAAGGAAGTATTTTCAGTGGAGACAGAAAGGACTACAGAAAGCCGGAGTGGTGGGGTACACCAACAAGTGCTGGACACAATACACACAACCGAGGAGGAGGTGAAGAGGTTGCTAAGTGAGCTAGATACCTCAAAGGCGATGGGGCCGGACATCTCTCCATGGGTCCCAAGAGATGAGGCAGAGACGCTGCGTACTCGCCTATTTGTACTCACCTATTTGTGGTTGCAGGGGTCGATTCATAGCTCCTGGCCCCGCCTCTTCACTGATTGCTACTAGGTACTCTCTCTCTCCCTACTCCATGAGCTTTATCAAACCTCGTCTTAAAACTATGTATGGTTCCTAACTGTGACAGACACGCAGCATTAAACTACAGACCAGTTACTAACATGTATAGTATGCAAATTCATAGAGAAGATTATCAGAAGAAGAGTTGTGGAGCACCTAGAAAGGAATGACCTTATACACGACAACCAGCACGGATTCAGAGACGGGAAATCCTGTGTCACATACCTACTAGAGTTTTACGACAATGTGGCAGAAGTAAAGCAAGAGAGAAGGGATGGGTAGACTGCATTTTCGTGGACTGCAAGAACGCTTTCGACACAGTTCCGAACAAGAGATTAGTGCAAAAGCTAGAGGAGGAGGCAGGTATAACAGGAAAGGCATTGCAATGGATCAGAGAATACCTGACAGGAAGAAAACAGCTAGTGATGGTATATGACGAGGTGTCAGAGTGGGCGCTTTAGACGAGTGAGGTTCCACAAGGGTCAGTCCTAAGGCCGGTGCTGTTTCTGGTATATGTGAATGACATGACGGATGGGATAGATTCAGAAGAGTCTCTGTTTGCAGACAATGTTATGTTAATGAGGAGAATTCAAACGGATGATGATCAGGCAGTACTACAAAGGCATCAGGACAGCTGGAAGCCTGGTCCAACAGCTGGAAGCCTGGTCCAACAGCTGGAAGCCTGGTCCAACAGCTGGAAGCCTGGTCCAACAGCTGGAAGCCTGGTCCAACAACTGGAAGCCTGGTCCAACAACTGGAAGCCTGGTCCAACAACTGGAAGCCTGGTCCAACAACTGGAAGCCTGGTCCAACAACTGGAAGCCTGGTACAACAACTGGAAGCCTGGTACAACAACTGGAAGCCTGGTACAACAACTGGACCATTACTTGGTGAATCTTCAGGTTTCTTCCTTACTCCTGATCCTCATCTTCATCCTCCTTCTTCTCTTCCTACTCGTCCAACTATTCCTTTACATTTTTTCCTGTTCCTGCTCTTCACCACTACTCTTCCTCCTTACCTCTCCTCCTCCTCCTCTTCATCCTTCCATATCTTCCTTCTCCTACTCCTTCCTTCTCCTTCCTACTCCTCTTTTGTCCTCTTCCTCCTTCTCCTCTTTCTTCCTTCTCCTCCCTCCTCCTCTTCCAATTCCTTCCTCCTCCTCCCACACTTCCTCCACCTACAAAGATCATTGCCTTCAGGCAATACACAGATCAATTACTAAGACCCAGTTATCTCATCCCACTTTCTCCTCATCACGATGCAAGAAATTCTAGAACCAAGGTTGTTGATGCTCTGATTACCAGCACAATACCTACAGCATCACTGAGGTATTCTCATTCACATACATCAGCATCGCACATACCAGATTATAAATGAAGTAACATTCACATAGAGCAGCCCAGTATGAAATAAATGATCTTCATTTGGATGTAAACATTCTGAGGATCAAAGGTTAGTGGTAGAGCATTCAGCTCATAACTTGAAGGATCATGTTCTATCACCGGGCGAGTCGAAACTTATAGGTAAGTTTCTTGACACTTGCTGTCCCTATTCACCCAAGGGGTATATAAAGGCGTAGCAGTTAGCTGGATTTTGCCTTTCTTGGGTTAATCTGGGTTAGAATCCTTTCAGTTTTAGACATCCGAAACAATTCTTCCTCTTCTTCATACAATAATAATAATTTTTGTTGTTGGTGACTTTCTTCTTCTTATTATTATTATTATTATCTACCTGGAGGGTATTCCGGGGATCAACGCCCCCGAGGCCCGGTCCACGACCAAGCCTCCCGGTGGATCAGGGCCTGATCAACCAGGCTGTTACTGCTGGCCGCACGTAGTCCAACGTACGAACCACAGCCCGGCTGATCCGGCACCGACTTTAAGTATCTGTCCAGCTGACTCTTGAAGGCAGCCAGGGGTCTGTTGGTGATGCCCGTTATGGCTGGTGGGAGGCTGTTGAACAGTTTTGGGCCCCGGACACTTATTGTGTTTTTACTTAGTGTATCAATGGCGCCCCTACTTTTCAATGGGCGTATGTTGCATCGCCTGCCAAGTCTTTTATTTTCATAGGGAGTGATTTCTGTGTGCAGATTCGGGACCATTCCTTCTAGGATTTTCCAAGTGTAGATTATGATATATCTCTCTCGCCTGCGTTCCAGCGAGTACAAGTCAAGTGCTTCCAAGCATTCCCAGTAGTTGAGGTGTTTGATGAAACTTATATGTGCAGTAAAAGTTCTCTGTACACTCTCTAGATCTGCAATTTCACCTGCCTTGAATGGAGATGACAATGTACAACAGTATTCCAGCCTAGAGAGAACAAGTGATTTAAAAAGGATCATCATTGGCTTGGCGTCTCTTGTTTTGAACGTTCTCATTATCCATCCTATCATTTTCTTCGCAGTTGTGATCGTGGCACTGTTGTGATCTTTGAAAGTGAGATCCTCAGACATTACCACTCCCAGGTCCTTCACATTATTTTCTCGCTCTCTTGTATGATCAGAGTTTGTAGTATACTCAGTTCTAATTATTATCTCTTCCAGTTTTCCATACCGGAGTAGTTGGAATTTGTTTTCATTAAACATCTTATTGTTTTCCGTTGCCCATTGAAAACTTGGTTTATATATTTTTGGAGGTTAACCGTGTCCTCAATAGATGACAGTCTCTTACAATTCCTAGTATCGTCTGTAAAGGATGATACAGTGCTGTGGATTACATCTCTGTCTATGTTTGATATGAGGAACAGGATGGGGCGAGTACTGTGCCTTGTGGAACAGAGCTTTTCACTATGGCAGCTTCCGATTTAACTCTGTTTACCACTACTCTTTGTGTTCGATTGGTTAGAAAGTTGAAGATCCATCTCCCCCCTTTGCCAGTTATCCCTTTAGCACGTATTTTTGTGCGCTATTGCACCATGATAGCTTTTGCAAAGTCTGTGTATATTATATCTGCATTCTGTTTTTCTTCAAGTGCATCCTTCTCGGGACCATTATTTCTTCTTCGTCTTCTTCTTTGTCTTCTTCTTCGTCTTCTTCTTCATCGTTTTCTTCTTCATCGTCTTCTTCTTCATCATCGTCTTCTTCTTCTTCATCGTCTTCTTCTTCATCATCGTCTTCGTCTTCTTCTTCGTCTTCTTCAAGATTCCTTTATGTCATACCAGCGTCAGCGTTGCTCGCCTGCATCAACCATGCCATCTTAAGATGAACGTCTTCAAGAGGTATAACCAGAGGTTCTCCGTGACTCAAGTGGGCAGAGTGAGCACTCAAAGGCCCCGGTGATATAAACACGATATCTTAATTCTTTCAATACAAAGGTTAAGCAATTCAGTACTTGGCTTGTCTCTTTGTACACTGGGTGAGTTGGCTTCCAGCGATTGATGGCTTAACAGTCTGGAAACAATGGTCACTTCAGGAATTCTGATCATCTGACAGCCGAAGAACTTCAACAGTGCAAATTAACTTGACCTGGAGAGTGAGACTAATATATAGCAAATACGCTGGGTAAATACAGTGTGATGAGAAGTTATGTAATACAGAGAACAAGCACACACACATACACACAGGGCAGGGAGCAGGGAGAGAGAGGACCTAATAGCGATCAGTGAAGAGGCGGGGCCAGGAGCTATGGCTCGACCCCTGCAACCACAACTAGGTGAGTACATACACACACACACAGAGACACTACCAGAGAGAGAGGTGGGGATGATCCAGCAAGACTGGACCTAGTATTCACCTTGAGTAGTTCGGACATCGAGGATATCACGTATGAAAGGCCCCTTGGAGCTAGTGATCATTTGGTTCTGTGTTTTGATTATATAGTTGAGCTACAAGTGGAGAGGGGAGCAGGAATAGGAAGGGAGAAACGAAACTACAAAAGGGGGGACTACACAGGCATGAGGAACTTCCTACAAGACGTTCAGTGGGAGAGAGAATTGGCAGGAAAACCAGTAAAAGAAATGATGGAATATGTGACAACCAAATGCAAAGAGGCAGAGGAGAGGTTTGTCCCCAAGGGAAACAGAAGTAATGGGAAGACCAGAACGAGTCCTTGGTTCACCCAGAGGTGTAGGGAGGCAAAAAGTAAGTGTAATAGAGAATGGAAAAAGTACAGAAGACAAAGGACCCAGGAAAATAAAGAGATTAGCCGAAGAGCCAGAAACGAATATGCACAGGTAAGAAGGGAGGCTCAGCGACAATATGAA
>WNWK01006493.1:30000-105196 GCA_009830355.1 Cherax destructor
GTGTGGGCGTGTTATACAACATTAACATGTGGGCGTGTTATACAACATTAACATGTGTGGGCGTGTTATACAACATTAACATGTGTGGGCGTGTTATACAACATTAACATGTGTGGGCATGTTATACAACATTAACATGTGTGGGCGTGTTATACAACATTAACATGTGTGGGCGTGTTATACAACATTAACATGTGTGGGCGTGTTATACAACATTAACATGTGTGGGCGTGTTATACAACATTAACATGTGTGGGGGCAACATTAACATGTGGGCGTGTTATACAACATTAACATGTGTGGGCGTGTTATACAACATTAACATGTGTGGGCGTGTTATACAACATTAACATGTGTGGGCGTGTTATACAACATTAACATGTGTGGGCGTGTTATACAACATTAACATGTGTGGGCGTGTTATACAACATTAACATGTGTGGGCGTGTTATACAACATTAACATGTGTGCAGCTGGTGGAAGTGAACCTCGGGTTCAATCCTCCTCCAGCCGCCAGCCTATAATTAGAAAAAACAGGAAACTAATATTATTAGTGGGCACAAGAGCTATAAAATACAGACATTTCATTTAACAGAGTCCCATTAGGGGTCAATGGTCATTCAGAACCCGGGGAATGATGGGTAAGGATTCTTAAGCCAAAGGATTAGAGAATGAATAAGACTTTTTCTGGTGTGCAGGAATGCAGTGTTTGTAGCGACAGGTTCACGCAGTATGTGTTCATGTTCGCGAAGTTTACGTTCATTTGTACCCGGTTATATGCTTCATAAATTTCAGGTCTTAACATTTCCCACCAGCTGGTTTAATGTCAGCAGTATCTTGCAATTAATGTTGCAAAAGTTCACGCAGATCAACAACATTGTACATAGTCTGAGTGGTGTATTGTATCTCCTTCCATGTACAGTCACCGAGAGCAGTGTATGTAACCAGAAGGGTACATATCTACTTATATATATATATATATATATATATATATATATATATATATATATATATATATATATATATATATATATATATATCGCGAAAAAAGCGATACAAAATGTAAAAAAAAAAATTGAAGAATCTGTCTTGAATAAAATGAACCGCTAAACTGCATTCGCACAATTATATCCAACACTTAAGATTCTTGACTGGACAGTGGCGTTGCGCCCGTGTTCATCAGAGCGTATTCATTCCACGATTCTAAAAACATAATATTGACCAACTCTCCCGTTATGGATACGCACAAACAAGGCCGAGATGTAATGCTCATTTTAATGAAGATGTTAATCTGCACTAAGGAAGGCATATGATCATATCTGTTACACATGTCTTTTACTTATCTACTTGTAGGTATTGTATTCCATTATTACATTCACATGTCTGACACTTCAACATAACAGTATCTTGGTACAGAGGACATCTTCGCCAATTTTATTGCCTGAGACTAATTACAGAGTGAGAAAGGCTGGGTTTGAGAGATACCTACTTAGCATGGGCCAGTAGGCTTCCTACAGTGCCTCTGAATTTTACATTCTCGCTTCTACTAGTGGGCTCCGCCTCTTCTGTCTTCTTCAAAGTTTTCTGCGCCTCATCTTTGGCAGTGTTTAAGTCTCCGTTCTGATGCTTCAGCTTCACATTGTTCCAGACTATCGAGCAGAACTCTTCTTTAGGCTAAGGGACTGACCATCTCAATGCTACATCTTCGGGGGTTGATAGACTGATTACATCGTCTTTACGTCATTACTGCTTCTGCTGCCTTCTCTGTATTCGACTGAAGAAGCCTAGTGTGTAGGTGAAACTGTTGCACATGTCTCTTATCTATGACCAAGTGACAAAGTTCAAAGACCCAGCCAACATATCTATTAGAACTTTTTCTTCGCATCTTGCGCCATTGAAAATTACCTATTTCCAAATTATCATCCCACACTTCTCCCAAAGATGCTTATTAAATCCCATTCAAAGCTTTATTTTGAAGTTCAGTATATCTGAAGTGGTACTGATGCCTCAGTCACACAACACTTCCACAAGTAATGTTAATTAACTGCTATGTTTACCGACCCACTGGTGCTGCTGGTGCAGCTGGTAGTGCGCTGGTGCAGCTGGTAGTGCAGCTGGTAGTACGCTGGTGTCATACAGAGCAATGGTTGTTTTAAAAAACTGGAGCATACATCAACTGGTGTTCCATTCTTCAAATCCAGCACTCAAAGGAATCCACGTATCTAAAGTTGACACCTTAATTGCAAATTATTCCCAATCATCCATAAATGCTCTTATGTCCTTGAGTACCAATTGTCACATGTTCATGTTAGAAGCCAGACACAGGTATGATAGAAATGGAGACAGTGGAGTTATATTTCACCTTTTGTGGTTTCTCCTTCACGATGGCCTTCAAATCCATGATAGAAATGATGAATTTTCAAAATACGCATACTTTCAAGGAGAGAGTAGATCATAACTTAGGTACTCCTGTAATCTTTTGACCACCGCCCACAGGATGGCTATGTTGTACATAAATATATCAAACTAATCCACAATTTGCATCGATTTATTCAAGTCAGGGAATTTACTAATTTTAATTTCTTTTCCACCTCACGCCTTGTCCTCTAACTAGGACACGCATTTCTTACGCATCATATTTCGCTGTTTTCTCCCCAGCCTAAACATCTACAATAATTTTATATTGTTTTTTATGTTATCCTTAAGTAACCTGCATTTGCGTATAGTTACCACCAACAATTAAACAGCATAGGCAGCGAGGTTACATCTAGCAGTGCAATATAGGATCAGAACTCACTATGTGGAAAGCGAACCTTTGTTTAAGACAACGCTAAACTCAGTGGAGCGTTGTCAATACATGACATTGAGATACATTATATACAGAAAGATGGTGAGACTGAGGTAGGTGAGTTCAGGTGAACGATAACGTAATGGTGACTTTTTTTTTTTTTAGGTTGCCGAGTCACCTGCACAGATTATTTTGGAGAATTCTTCAAAGTAGATTAAGCTGGAAGTTTTACGATGATAAATGTTTCCTAGTTCTATTTTATTATATTGGAAATTTGTATGTGTGCTGCTTCGAAGCACAATCTTCTTAGCATATTTTCCTCTTTCATAACCATTTCAACTGTTTACGGTGACTAGGACACACGTGCAATGTTTGGCCAACTGGTGGCTTTATTAATTCAATGGAATCTTGGTACAGAGGATGCTGTCTTCAGTCTCTGGACCGACACTTGGGCATGCCATACTTGCACTAGTAGGTCCGCCCACACTGACGATACCTTCAACTTCTGCACCTCATCTTACTCCCAAATAAGTGACGATCTTCCTGCCTACGCTTCAGATTCATAAAGACTACGGTGATGAACATCATTTAGGCTGAGGGACTGATTACCTCGTCTTCTACTGTCTCCACTTTCAACACCTTCAATTAACCGTTATAGTGAATTGATAAACCAATCTGTTGGCGAAATGTCTTCAAAATAAAGACACCCAGGTGTTGCATATGTCTTATTAATCATCTTGTAGGTATTATGTGCCATTATTTCTACAATTTCAGCTTTTGTGTAGTTTATCGAAGAAGCCTAATTAACACTATGAACGTCGCAAGGTACTGACTTTGTCTCACAAGAGTATTGGGTTCAAGGATTCCTGTGTGAAGTTGCCTCGGAATTTCGCCAATGTATATTTCAACCACCTCTGGGAATTCTGTTGTCTGTTTCAATATGGGTGTCTCTGGGTAGTTTGATTGAATCTCAAATGGCTTTTGAGGTGATGACTACAATATTGACGTCACTCTGATAAAGCGTCTTGGAAATCTAGTTGTCTACATCACTAGTGGGAAAGGTGAGTCGCTGTTCGTTTCTTGTGATTATTGGGTTTTCTGTCAACTTGAAACCTTAGTGTGTTAGATTTTAAGGATTTTAACATCAATGAAAGTGAGAGTTGTCCTGTTTATTCTCCAGGAAAAGGATTTTTGAGAGGTTCCATATCACGCCGTGTGGGGGCAGTAACGACGGTGTCACCGACACATCACTGAAGCTTAGTTTTGAGAGATTTTAAATATAGAAAAGCAAGGACATCACTGTTAAGTGAACCCATTGACCTTCCAAATTTCTGTAGGTAGAAGGTGTTAGTGAAGAAGAAAACCGTTAAACTTGGCACAAGGTTTGATAAACACAATAAAATTTTGGCTAGGAGAGGACAATCTATACAGGAGGTAATTTTACGGGTAAGCAAGGAGATAGTTATGTTAGTGAGGACCAGAGTAAAGAGAGAAGACCTTAACTGACAAGATTTATGTATATCAGAATACCAGCCAACTTGTGTAGCGCACAGCCCATATCTGTCAATCTTTTGTGGTATGGAAATAAAGGCAGTGTTCAAAACACATTTCTAGGTATATTTTGTAAATATTCTTTAACCCCTTTCTTATTCGGTTCAATTCATACATAGGTTTTGACTGCTTCCATCTAATCCATGCAACCTAGCAGGCTAGGCTTTGGTGGGGATCATAAAACAAGGAACATATCATAGTTGTTGATCAACTCTGGATACCATCGCTATTAAGTGTATTAGTATCCACGTGTACATAATGTAACCTGGAGACGGCATGCACACCAATACCTTCCTTGTGTATATTTTCAAGTTTACGGTCATTACATTCGTGTCTCACAATACATTAAAAAACTCGTAGTTTTTATGTTCGCGAGATTGCTACTTTTATGATCGTCAGATTCTCAATCTCTCCTCGTTATACAACGTTTCTTTGTTTTTATACATTACTCAGCGTCAGTTTATGAACTTTTCCTTCGTGCATAAATACGTTCAGATATTAAGTTTGGGTAGTATTACGAACACTGGTAATGAATGGCCTGTGACCTGGTCGTAATGGGGAGCAAAACAAACTCCTCAGCAGATAGACTATAATGTATAGTTTACCTTCACCCACTATGTACAAATATGTACACTATGTACAGATGATGGAATAATAAGTGTACACGACGGTGACAGATGGCAAAAACAAAAGCCAGAGAGAGAGCACCGTACTCAACCAGCAGGTAGGCAAGTCTGGCAAATGCTGACCGCAAGTGAACCACATTGCCTTAGCATTTGGCGGGCTCGCCTGTGATTGGTCAATGCTGGTAGGCTTCTGAGAATACCTCCCTAAATTTCCTGCTGAGCTCCTCACAGACTTCCTGGTCTTTCCTTCCTTCATCAGCCTCTTCACCTGGTCCCTTTCTGTTCTCTTCCTCCTGATGTGGCTATATAGCTTAGATTCGAGACTAGGCTCTCAACTATCTTCCATGTATACTAGATTTTTCAGGGATATGTCTCAACTCAAAAGGGTATTTTCCCCATACTTTGAAATATTCCCAGAAGTTTAATTGCTTTATTGGCTATATATGGGCAGTAAGCAATCTTTTCCAGCTTTGTGTCTGATTGGGCTTTCGATGCTATGTTATTCTCAAATCTGCATTGAGCCTCTCTCTCTTTATCCATACCTGGAGAGGGTTTCGGGGATCAACGCCGCAGCGGCCCGGTCTGAGACCAGGCATCCAGGCATACTCATTTCTTGCTCTTCGGCTCAGCTCCTTGTTTTCATGAGCTCTTTGTCATCTTTACTTTTTTTCCATGCTATAGCACATTTGTCTTTCGTCTTTCTATACCTCTAGGTTAACCATAGCCTATCTTTGTTCCTTCCATTGTTACTGTTGCTCCTGGGTATGAGTTTCTCCTTTGCCTTCCTGCACTTTCCAGCCACATACTCCATCTCATTCACTGTCTTTCCCTCTGGTTCTCTTTCTCACTGCACGTCATATAGAAATTGCCTGTGTAGTCCCCTCTTTAGAAGTTTGGTGTCTCACATCCTGCCTGTGTTCTCTCTTTCCACTGTTACTTCCACAAGGTATTTGAAACCCAAGATCGTGTGGCCGCTACCACCTAGGGCCCTTTTGCAGGTAATATGCCCTATGTCAAAACCACTCAGGGTGAATACGAGGTCCAGCCTAGCTGGTTCGTCCTCTCCTCTCTCTAGTTGTATCCCTAACATGTTTGTGTATAAAGTTTTCCAGTACTACGTCCAGCATCTTAACCCTCCATGTTCCTGGTGTGTACTCACCTAGTTGTGGTTGCAGGGGTCGAGTCACAGCTCCTGGCCCCGCCTCTTCACTGGCCGCTACTCAGTCACTCTACCCGCTCCATGAACTTTATCATACATTTCGTTAAAGCTATGTATGGATCCTGCCTCCACTACATCACTTCCCAGACTATTCCACTTCCTGACAACTCTGTGACTGAAGAAATATTTCCTAACATCCCTGTGGTTCATCTGAGTCTTCAACTTCCAACTGTGACCCCTCGTCGCTGTGTCCCACCTCTGGAACATTCTGTCTCTGTCTACCTTGTCGATTCCTCTCAGTATTTTGTATGTCGTTATCACATCCCCTCTATCCCTCCTGTCTTCCAATGTCGTCAGGTCGATTTCCCGTAACCTCTCCTCATAGGACATACCCCTTAGCTCCGGAACTAGTCTTGTTGCAAACCTCTGCACTTTTTCTAGTTTCCTTACATGCTTGGCTAGATGAGGGTTCCAAACTGGCGCTGCATACTCCAGTATGGGCCTAACGTACACAGTGTACAGGGTCCTGAATGACTCCTTATTAAGATGTCGGAATGCTGTTCTTAGGTTTGCCAGGCGTCCGTATGCTGCAGCAGTTATTTGGTTGATGTGCGCCTCGGGAGATGTGCCCGGTGTTATACTCACCCCAAGATCCTTTTCCTTGAGTGAGGTTTGTAGTCTCTGGCCCCCTAGAGTATACTCCGTCTGTGGCCTTCTTTGCCCTTCCCCAATCTTCACGATTTTGCACTTGGTAGGGTTGAATTCCAGGAACCAGTTGCTGGACCAGGCCTGCAGCCTGTCCAGATCCCTCTGTAGTTCTGCTTGGTCCTCTTCCGATTGAATTCTTCTCATCAACTTCACATCACCTGCAAACAGGGACACTTCGGATTCTATTCCTTCTGTCATGTTCGCAAATACCTGAAACAGCACCGGACCTAGGACTGATCCCTGTGGCACCCCGCTTGTTACAAGCGCCCACTCTGACACCTCGCCACGTACCATGTCTCGCTGTTGTCTTCCTGACAGGTATTCCCTCATCCATTGTAGTGCCTTCCCTGTTATTCATGCCTGGTCCTCCAGCTTTTGCACTAATCTCTTGTGTGGAACTGTGTCAAACGCCAAGAAAATGCAATCTACCCACCCCTCTCTCTCTTGTCTTACTGCCGTCACCCTGTCATAGAACTCCAGTAGGGTTGTGACGCAGGATTTCCCATCCCTGAAACCATGCTGGCTGTCGTTGATAAGCGCATTCCTTTCTAGGTGCTCCACCACTCTTCTGATAATCTCCATGACCTTACATACTATACATGTCAGTGACACTGGCCTGTAGTTTAGTGCTTCGTGCCTGTCTCCTTTTTTAAAAATTGGGACTACATTTACTGTCTTCCATACCTCAGGTAGTCGCCCTGTTTCGATAGATGTGTTGAAGATTGTTGTTAGTGGTACACATAGCTCCTCTGCTCCCTCTCTCAGGACCCATGGAGAAATGTTATCCGGCCCCCTCGCCTTTGAGGTATCTAGCTCGCTTAGCAGCCTCTTCACTTCCTCCTCAGTTGTATGTACATATTGTGTACAACACCTGATGGTGTACCCCACCTCTCCGCCTTTCTGAAGGCTCTTCTATCTCCTCTGTGAACACTTCTTTGAATCTCATGATGAGCTCCTCATGTTCAACTCCCCTCCTTCCTTCCTCAGCCTGATTACCTTGTTCTTGACTGTTGTTCTCCTCCTGATGTGGCTGTACAACAGCTTTGGGTCAGATTTGGCTTTCGCTGCTATGTCATTCTCGTATTGTCTTTGGGCCTCCCTTCTTTCCTGTGCATATTCATTTCTGGCTCTACGACTGCTCTCCTTATTCTCCTGGGTCCTTTGCCTTCTATACTTCTTCCATTCCCTAGCACACTTGGTTTTGGCTTCCCTGCACCTTTGGTTGAACCACGGGCTCATCCTGGCTTTTCACTATTCCTGTTGCCCTTGGGTACAAACCTCTCCTCAGCTTCCTTGCAAATTGTTGTTATATATTCCATCATCTCGTTTACTGACTTCCCTGCCAGCTCTCTGTCCCACTGAACTCTGTGCAGGAAATTCTTCATGCCTACATAGTCCCCTTTCTTGTAGTTTGGCTTCATTCGCCCAGCCCTTCCTGCCTCCCCCTCCACCTGTAACTCTACTATGTATTCGAAACTTAGAACCACATGATCACTGGCCCCAAGGGGTCTTTCATATGTGATGTCCTCAATATCTGCACTACTCAAGGTGAATACTAGGTCCAGTCTTGCTGGTTCGTCCTCTCCTCTCTCTCTCTCTGGTAGTGTCCCTTACGTGTTGGTACATGAGATTTTCCAGTACCACCTCCATAATCTTAGCCCTCCACGTTTCTTGGCCCCCGTGTGGCTCTAAGTTCTCCCAATCGATTTCCTTATGGTTGAAGTCACCCATGATCAGTAGCTTTGCCCTGCTCGCATGAGCCCTTCTGGCTACTTCGGCCAGTGTGTCAACCATCGCTCTATTACTCTCATCATACTCTTGCCTTGGCCTCCTGCTGTTCTGTTATGTGTGTGTGTGTGTGTACGTGTGTACTCACCTATTTGTGGTTGCAGGGGTCGATTCATAGCACCTGGCCCCGCCTCTTCACTGATTGCTACTAGGTCCTCTCTCTCCCTGCTCCATGAGCTTTATCAAACATCGTCTTAAAACTATGTATGGTTCCTGCCTCCACTACGTCACTTTCTAGGCTATTCCACTTCCTGACAACTCTATGACTGAAGAAATACTTCCTAACATCCCTTTTACTCATAGGAGTCTTCAACTTCCAACTGTGACCCCTTGTTTCTGTGTCCCCTCTCTGGAACATCTTGTCTCTGTCCACCTTATCTATTCCTCGCAGTATTTTATATGTCGTTATCATGTCTCCCCTAACCCTCCTGTCTTCTAGTGTCGTCAGGCCGATTTCCCTTAACCTTTCTTCGTAGGACAATCCCCTTAGCTCTGGGACTAGTCTTGTTGCAAACCTTTGTGTGTGTGTGTGTGTGTGTGTGTACTCACCTAATTGTACTCACCTAATTGTGGTTGCAGGGGTCGAGTCTCAGCTCCTGGCCCCGCCTCTTCGCTGTCCGCTACTGGGTCTCTGCTCTCCCTGCTCCATGAGCTTTATCATACCTCGTCTTAAAACTATGTATGGTTCCTGCCTCCACTATATCTTTCTCTAGACTATTCCACTTCCTGACTACTCTGTGGCTGAAGAAATGTTCCCTAACATCCCTTTGACTCATCTGAGTCTTCAGCTTCCAGTTGTGTCCCCTTGTTTCTGTGTTCCCTCTCTGGAACATCCTGTCACTGTCTACCTTGTCGATTCCCCGCAGTATTTTGTATGTCGTTATCATGTCTCCTCTGACCCTTCTTTCCTCCAGTGTTGTTAGTCCTATTTCCCTCAACCTTTCTTCATAGGACAGACCCCTGTGTGTGTGTGTGTGTGTGTGTATGTGTGTGTGTGTGTGTGTGTGTGTGTGTATGTGTATGAGAGTATAGGGAAGAAAATGTATGCTGCACTTCATCTAGGGAGCTCTGCAAGATGCAATACAGGCGTGCAAGTCTTACGCTGCACATCAGGAACCACAAATCGAATGTGACATTGTTGAAGATAGTTTGTGTTTTGAAGAAATTGTTGACGATAATTGGTGTCTTGGAGAAATTGTTGACGATAGTCGGTGTTTTTATAGAAAAATAACACAATCGCAAGACAAGTTTTTTATTGCGATGACATATTAGTCTATGATGAAAATTAACAGAGTAAACATTGTCACAATAGTAGCTTAATCTCCATATGAATCTTTTCTTATATTTTCTTCAAAAACTCTGGGGTGTCGTTAACACAAGGGTCATTAAACGAAGGTTGTATGCTACCTATACTCCACCAGCTAAGAATATTTTAATCCCAAAAACCGAAATTAAAGGTAAACATTCCGTATTATACACTGACAGACACACACCTCTCAGTGTATATAGACTGAGAGATGTACCTTTCATTAGTGTCTGACGCAGCGTGATGGAGAGAGAGTTAGCTTCCTTCAGTGCCTGCTTGGATAGCAGTGTTGTCACTGCCTGGATGTCGTCACTGGTCTCACCATTAAGATATGCTACGACAGGGAGAGGGAGGAGGAGAAGACGGGAAGTGACAGGGAGAGGGAGGAGGAGAAGACGGGAAGTGACAGGGAGAGGGAGGAGGAGAAGACGGGAAGTGACAGCCTCATCACTGATTAGGTACAAGGATTTCTTGATCTGACGAAGAAAAAGACAGCTTTTAAGGTCCATTTTGCTTCCCCAAACAACCTGCCTTATCACCTAGCACCTCAATTACAATATAAACATCTACATGAAAGGCGGACAAAAACGTAATAGTGGAAGAGAGGAAGAGGTTGGAGGGTGAGAGATACTTTTCAATAAGTATGTAAATGTGGCACTAGGATATTTATTGAGGGAAAAGTTGTTGGATTGCGTAAATCTCCCGTGAGCGAAACAGGACGTTTCGATTTATTTTTTAAGGCACCCTTCACTCATTCAGTGAGGGGTGCCTTAAGACGCTACAGTTCAGATGGCTAGCTGAGCCACGTCATCCCCATTCCTCCTTCACAACGAAGACACTGTATCTCTCACCTCCAGGACTCGAGTCTAGCTAACTGGGTTCTGCTGAATCTATAAATGTTACTTTGTCACACTCCAACAGCACCTAAGTCATAAAAACCAACAACGCAGAGCACCATTACCATCTATATAGAAAAAAAACACAAATATGAAGAACTCCAACAAAACGAAAAGCCAGTGACAGAGAACACCAACAACACAGTACAAGAACACCGACAACACAATACACCAACCTTCCCAACAACACACAACACCGACAACACAGTACACCGCCCCTTAATCCAACAGAACACCGACAACACAGTACACCGCCCCTTACAACAACAACACAGAACACCAACACCACAGTACACCGCCCCTTACAACAACAACATAGAACAAAGACACCACAGTACACTAACCCTTCCAACAACACACAACACCGACAACACCTTACACTAACCCTTCCAACAACACAGAACACCGACAACACAGTACACCAACGTTCCCAACAGCACAGAACACCAACAACACAGTACCAACCTACCCAACAATGCGGAACAAAATACAGAACAGAAAAACAAAGACTTCAACAACACAAAATACAAAAACATTAAACACAAGTAACACAAAACACACAGACCACCAGCAACACAAAACACAAACAAGCAGGACACCAGCAACACATCACCAACATACATTTTTCTAGAGAAGGCATGAAGGATGCAACTAACGAGCGTCAGAAGAGCTGTCATTTAGAAAATACAATAAGTCAATTGCAACGATGGCCAGAATAAATGAGAGAATGAATAATGAGAACCATCAACACGACAAATAACGCAGACGGTGGTACTATTCAAATCAATTAAACTCTCGTGTCATGTATACTGTCCTGCGCTCACAGCTCCGTCCAAGGCAAGAGAGACAGATTGAGTTGGAAAGTGTACAGATATCGTTTACTGTTTGCCAGGGAGCCAATACAACATTTAAACTATGGGAGCGTCTCAAAATATTCGGAATGAATTCTCTGGGGCGGAGATAAGAGAGATATATAAACATATATACGTGGATGTTCAAAATGGTATAAAATTAAGACACCTGTGCAATAGTTTGGTATCTTTATTGTTGAATCGTTTCTCCTAAGGTTGACGGACTGATCACATCATCTTTATTTCCCTACTACACCTGCTGCCTCGATTTTTGACTGAAGAAGCCTAATGTGCAGGCGATAGCCGTGTCACTGACGATAGCCGTGTCACTGACGATAGCCGTGTCACTGACGATAGCCGTGTCACTGACGATAGCCGTGTCACTGACGATAGCCGTGTCACTGACGATATTCAACCTGCTACCAGCAGATATCAGAAATATTGTAGCAACTAATGAAGAAGTTTACAAGAGCGCGTGACCACTATTATCTCCGCCGGGTGCCGGATCAACCAGGCTGTGTTGACTATGTGGGCCAGCGAAGCAGGAAAAACTTGTTTAAACAGATCACCAACAACACTCAACACGAACATCAGCAGCAACACATAACACCATCAACACCAACAGCACACTACACTAACATTAATAACACCAACAACACAAAACATCAACAGCACACAACACACACATTCACACAACAGCACACAACAACACACAACACACAACACCAACAACAAACAACACCAACAGCACACAACACTAGCAACAATAAGAATATACAACACTAACAACACAATATCAACAACACACGCACAGCGTGAAGATCAAATGAAGGAACAACAAGCCTGGCTTCAGGAGGAAGGGCGGACCTGGTCCACCTCCGTGTTAGGTCCTGGCCTACATTATGCAGGGTGTGGACCATGAGATAGAGCCAATTGATCCCCACTGATATACTGATGAGGGAGTGTGGGGACGGAGGGGGTTGCTTTACTTGGTTATCATATTATTCATCGCTTGAATACACGACGATCAACATGGCTACGTGTTACCTTACACAACTAATCAACAACACTGCACCCAACAAGAGGGAATACACTGAACTCTCAGCATATATACACTGGGAGGTCAACACCTGTTAGTGAGGCGAAATATGAGGAAGTTCATAATGCTAGTCAGGCTGCGGGAAAATATGAATAAATTTATTTTACCCCCGGACTCTGGTTATTGGCCACCTCTTTAATACAGACTGAGTAATTTCTTTAATAGAGACTGGAATTTTTTTAATGCAAATTGATTGAGAGTCGCACAACCAAACTAGCAGTAATTTATAACCAACACGATATAGCTACTCAACTAATCTATAAGAAGATTGCTTAATAGTGTCCTAATGCAGTGGGATCTCTACAGGGAACAGTTTAAAAGAATGACACACACACACACAAGAGGTACGATAAACCTCTTGGAGCAGGGAGACCGGGGCCAGGAACTCTGAATCGACCCCTGCAATCACAAATAGGTAAGCAACCACGCAAATATATACCGTTCCTTCTCCCACATGTCACTCAAATCTAAACAAATTAAAGGTGTTTAATTGGGGAGAAGGTGTGAATCCCAGCTCAGAGGGAAGGAACAGTGAGGGAGAAGATTTTATTAAATAAATGGAGAAGCGAATGGGATCAAAGTGGAATTTGCGTTTGAAGCCTTGATAAAGATGCTTGAAGAAGTAGAGAGAACGATAAACGAGGAGCATGAGAGAAAGACTGAGGAAAAGAAGTCAGTATGTTTAAGAAAGAGAGAGGAAAAGAGAAAATTGATTGAGGAAATTTCTGCAAACTTGGGAGAGAGAGAGAGAGAGAGAGAGAGAGAGAGAGAGAGAGAGAGAGAGAGAGAATGACCTTAAAAGTTGAAGTAAGGAGGCTAAGGCAATAATTTGGAAAGTTAAATAATGTACCAGATGAAGTGAATCAAGAGACAGGGAGAGACGTACAATAAGAATGCAAAGAAGATGGACAAGCAACAATACTCAGCAGGTACAAGGACACAAGTGCAACTAATGTCACATTTTATTGTGGCAACGTTTCGCTCTCCAGGAGCCTTGTGAAACAGCTTGACAAGGCTCCAGGAGAGCGAAACGCTGCCACAATAAACTGTTCTTTTACCTAACATATTGTCGGTAATTCTACCAACATTAATAGGATACTCAGCAGGTCAAGTGGAGGGAGAGAGAAACTGAGGAATCATACCTGGAGAGTAACTTTGACATGACATGTATAGGCGGACACGAGACACA
Organism: Cherax destructor; assembly: GCA_009830355.1. Lineage (NCBI taxonomy): Eukaryota > Metazoa > Arthropoda > Malacostraca > Decapoda > Parastacidae > Cherax > Cherax destructor. Next base: position 43,962 of record WNWK01006493.1, read on the forward strand.
GGGCTGTCAGACTGTTGTGGTTATACAGTGAAAGACTAAAGAGAAGTTCAAAGGCAGAAGAAAGAACAAAAATAATGGAGCACCTGGTGGAAACCTTCAGAAAGCGAGAGGTATGTGGTACCTGTGGAAGGAAAAGGCCGCTGCAACTTTTGAGATAAATCGTTTAGAATTCCAACAAGTTGAAGAATTAGACACTTGTGAAGCATTTGGGAATCTTTACTGGGGAAACGTTTCGCCACATAGTGGCTTCATCAGTCCAATACAGAGAAAATCGGTGGAAAAAGAGGAGGAGTTGGAGGTAATCAGTTCCTCAGCCTGTACTTTCTTGAAGAAAGTACAGCATGTGCTCGGAGAAGTTGCTTAATTTACTGTAGTCAGGTGAGTTGGAGGAGGCGGAGGCACTGAAGAAGACACTGGCTGGCGAAACGTTTCCTCGATAAAAAATTCCCAAATGTTGCACAGGTGTCTCATTCTTCAGCTACAAATTTTGTTTACAAGACAAGAAACAAGAAGTTCAGTAACAAGAAAATCATATATGAGGGAATTACAAAATTTCCAATCTGTCAGATTAGATTAAAACCGATTGTTACCCCACAGTCACGTGACGAAAGGACAAGTAAGTACATTCTGAATGTACTTACTCGTCCTTTGTGCGTTGGTAGCTTTATGTCTGTGAAGAACCTCTAATGTACAACAAGCTAGAAGAAAGTGACTGAAGTGACTCATTATTTGCCTAATTAGCAATGATGCATTTTATTGTTATCTGTTCCAGATAACAGTTATCCAGGATTGTAATCCTGGATAACTATTCAAAGTGTTCGTAGAAAGAATAGCAAACTGTTGCCATGTGTTAGAAAATAGATTTTGGTACCAGAACAAAGAGACCACGAGGATGGGTTAAAGGAAGTGAGTCTTGCGTCAACAACAACAGAGCTCAGGTAAGACCAAATTGATAGTATATATGGATGGACTAAATTAAGAGGACCAGGATGAAGGGGACAAAGATGAAGCTAAAGACACAGAGGAGCCACAGAGATGTAAGGAAGTGTATTTGTTTAGTCTCAGGATGGCTGAGACGTGGGATGACTTGGATGAAAGAGTAGTCTAGACGCCGGGACCAGGAGCTGAATTTCAACCCACGCAAACACAAATCGGCGAGTACACACACACTGGTGACATGGTAACATGAGGTGGCTACCAAAAGTTGCTTGAAATTGAAGGAATTGCTAACGAGGAATGGTGGAGTCAATGAGAAGAAATGTTAACATTTATGGAAGAGAATAATAATGGAAATAATAACAATATGTAGAGAGGACGCAAGGGAAACGGAGATCTAAATATAAAATATATAGGTAGTAACTGAGGAGGTAGGGAGGAGGAAGAATGACTTTGCATAGGATATATGAGATATATAGGAAGGCTGATGAGGTAGATGATGAGAGAGGGACGGGGTAGGGAACATTGAAACCATAGAGTTATATGCAATGAAGCTCAAACAATGGCAGAGTAGCGGCCATGAGAATTATCTACTCATATCTAGGTTTTAATCGAGGCGGGTCACACAACACAAGCAATGTGGTGGATCCTTCGTCTGGTAACTGTGATATTGACACTGTACAAACCTCCAAGATTTGACTGAAAGAGAGGAAGACACATGGACGACTAGGCACGAGGGGAAGGGAATGAGAAAAAAAAATATTTAAAAAATGGAGAATTACGAGAGGCAAAGAAGACTTGACATAAAAATAGGAAAGGTTTAAGAGAGTTTTATACCAAATATAAGATGCACGAGATACAGGAAATATATGGTGCTGATGATGGGGGTTACATGGCATGATCCCAGGATGGAGGAGGAGAGGGGAATTGAAGGTCCTCAATCTTGTCCCCCCAGGATGCGATCCACACCAGTCAATTAACACCCAGGTACCTACTTAAGTGCTTGCTAGGTGAACGGGACAATAGGTGTAAGGAAACACTCCCAGTGTTTCTACCCGTGCCGGGATCAGCCCACGGACACTCAGCGTGTGAAGCAAGAGCGTTGCCTACCAGGCCACGAACTACCGTGATACGCTGGAGGAAATGGAGCCAAGGAATGCGAAGAACAAAGTAATGCATACTACATGTATTTTAACCTAGGAAGAAATCAATCTGCCCTCAAAAAAGAGCGTCTTTGTCACACGTCCTACAATATTTTGACTACTATCATTCTCTCCCTCACTTGTAACTTTTGAGGATTCCTGCCCAACCACTACCATTTTTATAATGACAATTACTCTCACTCCTGCCATTTCGACTTCTCCCATTCTTATCATGACGACCTCTACAATTATTATCAACACGACCTCTCCCATTCTCACCATCAAGAATTCTACTATTCTTACCATCACAACTTTTCCCATTCTTGCTGTCACAGTCTCTTCCACTCTTGATATCAGAATCCCTCCCCTCACATACCATCAAACGTCCCTCACACCCTAACTACAGCTCTATTAAACCCAATCCTCCCACTTTAGACCTTTCCATACTACAAAATTAACAGCCACATAGAGTGACCTTCCCGGATGAATACAAGCACAAACATAGTAGCCAACAAGCAGTGTGAGTCAGAAGGATCAGTGAGTAAAACACTCAGACTGTGTCACTGGCAAAACACAAACACAGATGGAGTGTTACTGATAAAGCACAAACACAGGCGGTGTAACCGACAAAACAAAAACATTGACGGTGTCACTGATAAAATACGAACACAGACTGTCACTATAAAACACACACGCACGGTGCCTCTGCAAAACACAAAAACATATGATATCAGTGATAAAACAAACAGTCACTACACAGATGATGTTACTATAAAACACAAAGACACACAGGGTGTCACTACAAACAAGAAACACAGGCAGTGTCACTACAAAATAAAAACACAGATGGTGTCACTACAAACCACGAACACAGACAGTCACTTAAGTGGTGAGATACACAAAACAGATTTTAAGGAATAATCAGACGTTGAAGTCTCAGTGAGACGATGCTCATGTTCGTAATAGCAAAACCAATTTAGTCATAGGGATCTCATGTCGTGAGAGAAAATAAAGATAAAGAAGCAAGGAGGAGTGATACTCGTGATGAAGAACTAATATAGGTTAAAAGAAATATAAAGAAAAGGTGACTTCGAGGAGATGAAACATTCATAACAGAAGGTTTCAACATGGTACTTTCAGTTATGTATAACCCTTTACCGAGGTTATCTTAATGTCTTGATATTCTCTCCAAACAAATCAGATATATACAAAATTGACAATGGAAGTGGTCGTGCAGTGGACAAGGATTATAGACTCGGGCGACAGAAACTGCAGACCTCTCTGAGAGAAAGACCTAGGAGTGAGCATAGTGCCAAGGATGTTGAAAGAGGCTCACATTATTGAGTAGGTGTATGCAGCACCAACATGAGACCCACACCTGATAAAACATGTTAAGAAACTGGAGAAAGTGCAGAGGTGTGCAATGTGATCAGTTCCAGATCTGAGGGGGATGATTAATGAGAAGAGTCTGAAGACCTGAACCAAATGACATTGGAACATACAAGAACCACAAAAGGTATGATAACATGCAAAATATTCAGAAAATTTGGCAAGGTAGACATGGATAGATAGTTTGAGAGAAGGGAAACAGGTACTTGGGGGCAAAGATGGAAGTTAAAAACATAGATGAGGAGTCAAAGGTACGTGAATGACCTTGATGAATATATGCTAGAGGCTAATGGGAGAATGAATTTGGGAAGCGGCAAGTTGAGAGGCGGGGGCCAGGAGACTAGACTCGACCCCTCTAACCAAAAATACGAGTGCACACACACACACACACACACACACACCAGGAGCTGCTGATCAACCCCTGCGACCACAAATAGGTAAGTACACACACACACACCGCTAGTTTTCACAATGGGTATAGTTTAGTCATCAATAAATATTCAGCAAGAACTTTGCACTTGACAAACAGGTAGATGGGAATCCCGGTGTGGTGGGGCCAGGCAGAGCGCCCCTCATCTGCGCTCCCTCCCTCCCGCCGGGAAGACCCACTCCCGCTAACGGTAAACTCATAACAAAACTCTATGACACTTTGTTGTTTTTCCCCTCCACGTCGTGTCAAGAGGTTGCATACTTCCTTTTGAGATTTCTATGTATATTTTCTAGTGCGATCAAGCGTCCCATCATTTAGCTCTTCTATTTGCTATTCTAGGAGCAACAGACAGTCAAATTATTATTCTTTATATTCCTGGATCATAAGTAATCTACTGCTGCTGTCTGTAGGCTTTGCTTTTTTTGGTGGTACTGTAGTTGCCGCACTTGCTTGATGGTCAGCCAGGGAAGGTGAGTGCTGCTAGAAAGTACTCACTCGTATGTGCTCCTCTAACTGTGCTCACTTAATTGTATTCACTAAGCTTTATTCACTAAGCTTTATTCACTAAGCTTTATTCACTAAGCTTTATTCACTAAGCTTTATTCACTAAGCTTTATTCACTAAGCTTTATTCACTAAGATGTATTCACTAAGCTTTACTCAGTTAAGATTTTTTTTCAAGACCTGATTCATAGTTTCTGGCCCCCAAGCTCTCTTTGACCGGAGTTTACTAACTAATAATTTCTTGAGCCATGACAATCTGCTCGTAAAACTGTGTATGGTCTTTGCCTCCATCGTCTGGTGCTTGACACTTTTTCACCATTCTTTTTTTCACGCACCAGACTTTAACTCTAATATATGTCTTTTGCCTATATCACCTCGCAGCTCAAACAGTCTGTACTCCGCTCTTTTTAATATATATGAATGTTTTTGTCATGTTCCATCACCCTCTGCACGCCATCTCTTCTAGTGTTGCTGGGTTGAATTTCTCGAGTTCATAGTTTATCATCTCATTGTCAGCACCAGTTTTGTTGTCAATCTTTGGAGCTTGTCTAGTTTCTCTATACGATAGTTAGTACAGTGCTATTGCGAAAGTGAGAGTGCTACGATGCGACACTGAAAGAGCAGGTTAGTGTCACCTGGTTGCGTCTACGCATGTTGAGCTCCATCTCTTGGACTCAAGTTTGTACTTCGATTTACAAGTGTGGATTTACTCCATACCATTTTAACTTTTCTATATATCTCTGCTTTTGAAAGCATATATTGCCATGACCTCCAGTATATCCCTTCAAAACTTATTGCATTTCTTGACTCAAGAAATCTTTCGTATGCTTACTTGAGTTCCTGGTTTCCAGTTATGTCCCATCGTTGTTACCTCTTATTCTGAACCGTGAGTTCCTATCAAGTGTTTTATCCATATCTGTACAAGCTAATTGCTGTTATCCTACAACTCATTTCAAAGCTGACCCCAGGATATGACTCGCAATAACTAACTCAAACTCAGTACATATTCATTTACTGTCCACACGTCTCGCCTTGCCTGGGGATCAAGCCTAGGCTCTTTCCTTTTTAAACCGAATATTCTGACCACTGAGACACAAGTCACCAGGTTAGACAACTGGGTGAGTGGAAATGGTTGGTTTTGAGAAGGAAGTGCCTCATATGGCTAGTAGGCCTTCTGCAGTGTTCCTCCAGTCTTACGTTTTTATATTTTTGAGAACCTGATTAAGCCAGCCATCACAGTACCGGAGGCAGACATGTTATAAACCAATCAACTTTTTTACATTATCTCTTTATGTTGAATTAAATGAAGGTTCCATGCCTGCACCTGGCACTTCAGTGCTGTTGCTTCATATTACGTGTACACCAATTTGAATGCCTCTCTCTTTATATTCTTAAACGCTGTTCTGATAAGTGCCAGCTTTGCTTATACTCAGGATGTTATTTGTCTTTGCCTGGTATGACAGGTTCAGTGTGATGGCCATCCATTAGTTTTTCCTCTCTTATATTATGGTCTACTTCACTATCAAGTTGAACTCTACCTCTAGCCCTCTCCCCCCTGACATCACACTCATAACCTTGCATCTGCAGGGGTTGATTTCTAGTAGCCACCTGTTGTTCGTATCTTCCTGTAGTAGCCACCTGTTGTTTGTATCTTCCTGTAGTAGCCACTTTTTGTTCGTATCTTCCTGTAGTAGCCACCTGCTGTTCGTATCTTCCTGTAGTAGCCACCTGTTGTTTGTATCTTCCTCTAGTAGCCACCTGTTGTTTGTACCTTCCTCTAGTAGCCACCTGTTCGTATCTTCCTGTAGTAGCCACCTGCTGTTCGTATCTTCCTGTAGTAGCCACCTGTTGTTTGTATCTTCCTCTAGTAGCCACCTGTTGTTCGTATCTTCCTCTAGTAGCCACCTGTTGTTCGTATCTTCCTGTAGTAGCCACCTGTTGTTCGTATCTTCCTGTAGTAGCCACCTGTTGTTCGTATCTTCCTGTAGTAGCCACCTGTTGTTCGTATCTTCCTGTAGTAGCCATCTGTTGTTCGTATCTTCCTGTAGTAGCCACCTGTTGTTCGTATCTTCCTGTAGTAGCCACCTGCTGTGGTCGTCTTATGTCTTTAATTTCCTTTATTTTTTTTTTCAAAGACAAAGACTAAGATTTAAAAGTTTGTTTCACCGTTAAATCATGCAACCAAACAGCATGGGTTTAAGCACTGCTCCTTGCGGTACTGTGCACGTTATTTTTTTCTATCCTGCCACATCTTCCCTTACTATTTGCTCCTATGAAAAAAAAAACTTTTAATACTCTAGGAATAAGCAATGTTTTTATCGTTCTCTTTTCCATCTGATTTTAGTCATCAAAGAACGCGTTTCACCCGTGGTTACGCCTTATTGCCCTCCCCACTGTGTTGCAGTGAATGGAAGCCAGCAATACCGGGCTGTTGATTAGCAAGTCATGTCTGTCTCCATTCTTGCTATCTAGCACTTCTCCAGCCTCCAGGGATGTGTTGCAGCACTTCTCCAGCCTCCAGGGATGTGTTGCAGCACTTCTCCAGCCTCCAGGGATGTGTTGCAGCACTTCTCCAGCCTCCAGGGATGTGTTGCAGCACTTCTCCAGCCACCAGAGATGTGTTGCAGCACTTCTCCAGCCTCCAGGGATGTGTTGCAGCACTTCTCCAGCCTCCAGGGATGTGTTGCAGCACTTCTCCAGCCTCCAGGGATGTGTTGCAGCACTTCTCCAGCCTCCAGGGATGTGTTGCAGCACTTCTCCAGCCTCCAGGGATGTGTTGCAGCACTTCTCCAGCCTCCAGGATGTGTTGCAGCACTTCTCAGCCTCCAGGGATGTGTTGCAGCACTTCTCCAGCCTCCAGGGATGTGTTGCAGCACTTCTCCAGCCTCCAGGGATGTGTTGCATCACTTCTCCAGCCTCCAGGGATGTGTTGCAGCACTTCTCCAGCCTCCAGGGATGTGTTGCAGCACTTCTCCAGCCACCAGGGATGTGTTGCAGCACTTCTCCAGCCTCCAGGGATGTGTTGCAGCACTTCTCCAGCCTCCAAAGATGTGTTGCAGCACTTCTCCAGCCTCCAGGGATGTGTTGCATCACTTCTCCAGCCTCCATGGATGTGTTGCAACACTTCTCCAGCCTCCAGGGATGTGTTGCAGCACTTCTCCAGCCTCCAGGGATGTGTTGCAGCACTTCTCCAGCCACCAGGGATGTGTTGCAGCACTTCTCCAGCCTCCAGGGATGTGTTGCAGCACTTCTCCAGCCTCCAGGGATGTGTTGCAGCACTTCTCCAGCCTCCAGGGATGTGTTGCAGCACTTCTCCAGCCTCCAGGGATGTGTTGCAGCACTTCTCCAGCCTCCAGGGATGTGTTGCAGCACTTATCCAGCCTCCAGGGATGTGTTGCAGCACTTCTCCAGCCTCCAGGGATGTGTTGCAGCTTAAACCTCATCTCCTCACATTGCTATTAAATGTCTTGTAAGTGACTCTACTTAGTTGTTCAGTCTCTGTACAGTGACTGTCTACGTTGTTCAGTTCTGTACAGTGACTGTACTACGTTGTTCAGTCTCTGCTACGTGACTGTCTACTTACGTTGTTCAGTCTCTGTACAGTGACTGTCCTACGTTGTTCAGTCTCTGTACAGTGACTGTACTACGTTGTTCAGTCTCTGTACAGTGACTGTCCTACGTTGTTCAGTCTCTGTACAGTGACTGTACTACGTTGTTCAGTCTCTGTACAGTGACTGTCCTACGTTGTTCAGTCTCTGTACAGTGACACTGCGTTAGTCCTTTCGTTTCGTTGCAGTCTCTGTACAGTGACTGTCCTACGTTGTTCAGTCTCTGTACAGTGACTGTCCTACGTTGTTCAGTCTCTGTACAGTGACTGTCCTACGTTGTTCAGTCTCTGTACGGTGACTGTCCTACGTTGTTCAGTCTCTGTACAGTGACTGTCCTACGTTGTTCAGTCTCTGTACGGTGACTGTCCTACGTTTCTCTCTGTGGTGACTGTCCCTGTTAGTCTCGTACAGTGACTGTCCTACGTTTTCAGTCTCTGTACGTCTCTGTAGTCTCTTAGTGCTGTCTACTTGTTAGTCTCTGTACGGTCGTCCTACTGTCAGTCTCTACAGTGACTGTCCGTTGTCTCCTGTACGGTGACTGTCCTACGTTGAGTTCTGACGTACTGCTACGTTGTTGTCCTGTACGGTGACTGTCTCGTTGTCAGTCTCTGTACGTGACGTCACGTTGTTCAGTCTCTGTACGGTGATCCTTTTTCGTCTCTGAGTGACTGTCTCTGTTCAGTCTGTCAGTATGTCCGTTGCTACGGTGACTGTCCCGTTGTTCAGTCTCTGTACGGTGACTGTCCTACGTTGTTCAGTCTCTGTACGGTGACTCCTACGTTGTTCAGTCTTGTGTGACTGTCCTCTTGTTCAGTCTCTGTACAGTCTGTCCTACGTTGTTCGTCTCTGAGTGACTGTCCTACTTTCGTCTCTGAAGTGACTGTCCACGTTTTCAGTTCTGTACGTGCTGTCCTACTTGTTCAGTCTCTGTACGGTGTACTCTTGTTCAGTCTCTGTACGTCGTCCTACGTTGTTCAGTCTCTGCAGTGCTGTCCTACGTTGTTCAGTCTTGTACAGTACTGTCCTACTGTCTCCGTGTGCTCTGTGTCGTCCTGTCGTGACGTCCTGTTGTTAGTCTCTGTCGGTGACTGTCCTACGTTGTTCAGCTTGTAGTGACTGTCCTACTTTTCAGCTCTGTACGGTGACTTCCTACGTTGTTCAGTCTCTGTACGGTGACTGTCCTACGTTGTTCAGTTCGTACGTGCTCTACGTTGTTCGTCCTGTACGGTGACTGTCCTACGTTGTTCACTTAGACTGTCCTCTTGTTCAGTCTCTGTACGTGACTTCCTACGTTTTGTTCTGTCTGACGTACGTTGTTCAGTCCTGTCGTCTTGTACGTGACTGTCACGTCTGAGTCGTAGTGATCTGTTCTCCTGTAGTGATTGTTGCTGAGGACATGTCACTAAGATCTATTTTATGGACTAGTGATCTTCACTTTTCAGTCACGTGTAGACTTATGCTCTTTTCATTTTAGTCTCGTATACTTGTTCAGTCGGTGACTTGTAGCCTCGTTAGGTTCACTTTAAGACTTCTGAGTCTAGTGACTTCTATTGTATTTTTATTCATGTCTGGGTCCGTACGTGACTGTCCCGTTGTTCGTCTCGCTGTCCCGTTGTCAGTCTGTCGTGACTGTACTTGTTCAGTCTCGTAGTGCTGTCCTCGTTGTTCAGTCTCGTACGGTGACTGTCCTACGTTGTTCAGCTCGTACGTGACTGCCTGTTGTTCAGTCTCTGTACGTGACTGTCCGTTGTTCAGTCTCTGTACGGTGACTGTCCTACGTTGTTCAGTCTCTGTACAGTGACTGTCCTACGTTGTTCAGTCTCTGTACGGTGACTGTCCTACGTTGTTCAGTCTCTAGTGACGTCCTCGTTGTCAGCCGACGGACTGTCTCGTTGTTCAGTCGATGACTGTCTACGTTGTGCTCGTACGTGACGTCCTAGTTGTTCAGTCTCTGTACGGTGACTGTCTACGTTGTTCAGTCTACGTGACTGTCTACGTTTTCAGTTCTGTACGACTGCCGTTGTTCAGCTCTGTACGGTGACTGTCTACGTTGTTCGTCTCTGTACGTGACTGTCCTACGTTGTTCAGTCTCTGCGGTACTGTCAGTTGTTCAGTCTCTGTACGTGACTGCCTCGTTGTTCAGTCTCTGTACGTGACGTCCTACGTGTTATGATCTAGTTTTCCTGTACGTGACTGTCCTACGTTGTTCAGTCTCTGTACGGTGACTGTCCTAGTTGTTCGTCCTGTACGTGATGTCCTACGTTGTTCGCCTGTACGACGGTTGTAGCTGACGTCCACGTTGTTCAGTCTCTGAGGACTGTCCTCGTTTCAGCCTGTACGTGACTGTCTACGTTGTTCAGTCTCTGTACAGTGACTGTCTGTTGTTCAGCCTGTCGTGACTCTACGTTGTTCAGTCCTGTACATGACTGTCTACGTTGTTCAGTCTCTGCGGTGACTGTCTCTTGTTCAGTCTCTGACGGTGACTGTACGTTGTTCAGTCTCTGTACGACTGTCCTGTTGTGTCTCGTGACTGTCGTTGGCCTTCGTGACTCTACGTTGTTAGTCTGTACGTGACTGTCTGTGTTCAGTTCGTACGTGACTGTCTACGTGTCAGTCTCTGAGCTGTCTACGTGTTCAGTCTGTCGTAGTCTACCAGTCTCTGTACGTGACTTCTATTAGTCTGTCAGTGACTGTCTACGTGTTCAGTCTCTGCAGTGACCTTGTCACGTATTAGTCTCGTACGTACTGTACTCGTTGTTCGCTGTACGTGACTGTCTACGTGTTCAGTCTCTGTACAGTGACTGTACTACGTTGTTCAGTCTCTGTACAGTGACTGTACTACGTTGTTCAGTCTCTGTACAGTGACTGTCCTACGTTATTTTTCGATAATTGTTGCAATAATTTATTAACTTTCATGAATATTTAACTGTCAATATCTGTGAATTCTTCTCAGTTCATCCCACTGATTCCATGATGATTTACCCTTAGTTTTCTCCTGATGAGCTAATTGTGCATATTGTGATATGCACAATAAACAGACCTGTGAGGGGGAGACCTGATTTGACACAGACCTGTAAGGGACAGACCTGATTTGATAGACCTGTTAGGGACCTCGGGGGTACCTAACAGGTCTGTGTCAAATCTAACCTACCCAACATTCTCCACCTTATAAATACTCATGTATCTTTTATCCAGGTAGATCTGTTTGTGACTTGATAAAGTCCACTGTGTGGGCGAAACGTTGTCAATAAAGGATCACATTATACTGCATTTGCGATTTTTTTTTCCATCGTCTCGGTATTTTATACCATTTATGGTCTCAGACCGGGCCGCGGGGGCGTTCACCCCCGAAACCCTCTCCAGGTATTTACAGACCAAAAATTTAGGCAACTTCACGAGTCTCTGCAGGTTCAAAACTCATTTAAGAGTTCAAAATGCTTTTACTCGCTTAAAAGCCCATTCATAGGTTCGAAAACTCATTTATTGTATTTATAAATTATTTAATTCATGCTAAAGGAAGATTTTATTTTACGAAATAGACAAATGTCTGCAGTTCTTAATTAATCTCAAGGTTGCCCGAAATGCTCTACATAAGCCGGGGCTTTCTATGAATAATAATAATAATAATAATAATAATATCTTTATTTACTACAAGTACATGTACAAGGTATACAGTCATAGCTGACATTAATGACATACTACTATATTGAAAGCCCCTTCTTATGCTGAGCATTTCGGGCAAATTAGGTCAGTTTTGTCCCAGCATGCGACCAACACCAGTCGACTAACGCCCAGGTACCTATTTTAAACTGATGGGTGAACAGGGACAAGACAGCTGGTATCTTATGGAAATACGTCCCTAATGTTTTCCAGGCGTACCGGAGGAGAATCAAACCCCGGACCTCAGTGTGTGAGCTTAGTGTGCTAGCGATTGAGCTACGGGACACCCTTCAAAATCCTGTTTAAACTTCAAATACATATTTACAATGGTACAAAAACACATCTGTAACTTCAAATACACATTTACACCTTCAAATACATATTTACAACATTAAATACACATTTACAACTTCAAATACACATTTACAACTTCAAATACACATTTACAACATTTACAAGTTTAAAAATGCCTTTACTAAATATGAGGCCAAAAAACACTTCATGATGTGCAAATGGTTGACAAATTAAGAGTGGATCCAAGGACTACACTCGCACGCCCCTCCATTGTAGTCTTGTGCCAGCAGACACCTCCTGATCCTGTTTTAATTGCATCCTCTTACTATGATGACGATAAAATGCCTGCTAACTTCGTTTTTGTCTCATTATTCAGGCCACAATGAAACCTAATTGTAGCTAAAATTGGCTGAGGTCTCATTGTTAGTTTTACAGCTGTCTGGGTTAAGGAGGTCGTTGTAATTGTTCTGCCAGGGTACTGTGCTTGTCTTGACGTGTAGCGGATGTCGGGCACACGTACGCCCTCTCTCTCTCTCTCTCTCTCTCTCTCTCTCTCTCTCTCTCTCTCTCTCTCTCTCTCTCTCTCTCTCTCTCACACACAAGTTGAGAGGCAGGGCCAGGGGCTAAGATTCGACCCCCGCAACCAAAAGCAGGTGAGAACATATAAATTAGCATACACTTATACAAACACACACAACAGGCCGAGTAGCGGCCAGTGAAGAGGCGTGGCCAGGAGCTGTGGCTCGACCCATGCAACCACAACTAGGTGACTACACACACACGGGTATGTCCTACGAGGAGAGGTTAAGGGAAATCGACCTGACGACACTGGAGAACAGGAGAGATAGGGGGAACATGATAGCGACATATAAAATACTGAGAGGAATTGACAAGGTGGACAGAGACAGAATCTTCCAGAGATGGGACACAAGCAACAAGGGGACACAGTTGAAAGTTGAAGACTCGGGTGAATCACAGGGATGTTAGGAAGTATTTCTTCAGTCACAGAGTGGTCAGGAAGTGGAATAGTTTGGGAAGCAATGTAATGGAGGCAGGATCCATTCACAGCTTAAAGAAGAGGTAAGATAAAGCTCATGGCGCTGGGAGAGTGACCCAGTAGCGGCCAGTGAAGAGGCGGGGCCAGGGGCTATGACTCGACCCCTGCATAAGCTGACAGTGTTCAGTATAAGCTGACAATGTTCAGTATAAGCTGACAGTGTTCAGTATAAGCTGACAGTGTTCAGTATAATCTGACAGTGTTCAGTATAAGCTGACAGTGTGAAGAAAAGTGGAAAACTGCATAAGTTGAACGTACAGTGACTCCAGCAGAAGTTGAACGTACAGTGACTCCAGCAGAAGTTGAACGTACAGTGACTCCAGCAGAAGTTGAACGTACAGTGACTCCAGCAGAAGTTGAACGTACAGTGACTCCAGCAGAAGTGGAAGGTACAGTGACTCCAGCAGAAGTTGAACGTACAGTGACTCCAGCAGAAGTGGAAGGTACAGTGACTCCAGCAGAAGTGGAAGGTGCAGTGACTCCAGCAGAAGTGGAAGGTACAGTGACTCCAGCAGAAGTTGAACGTACAGTGACTCCAGCAGAAGTGGAACGTACAGTGACTCCAGCAGAAGTGGAACGTACAGTGACTCCAGCAGAAGTGGAACGTACAGTGACTCCAGCAGAAGTGGAACGTACAGTGACTCCAGCAGAAGGTGTTTACCTGGAGGTGTAGAGACAGACAGTGAAGACCCAGCCTGTGTCCAAGACAACATTTTCCTCAAAAGTGACGTCTCCCTCCTGAGCGAAACGTGGCCCTGCTTTGTTCTGCTTGACCTGTCTTGTGACACGCATGTCGGCTTACTGTCCCAGTCCCCACAACAAAACGTTGTGTACTTTAAAAATAGGTTAGACACATACATGAGTGGATGTGAGTTGGACTTAACCAGCTCGAGCCAGTAGGCCTGCTGCAGTGCTCCTTCGGGTAGGTTAGGTGAGATTTGTTAGGAAACACGGCAAGTGTTTTCTGACACGAGTCTTAGTCACATGATGACCCGCAGCTGTAGCTTTTGGTCATCTGACCGAAGCCTTCCACTGGCTTACCACTCCACCCCTTTAAAAATCATGGTTATGATTATAACCATTTCTTATATATTATTTTTTGTTATTATTGAACCTGCCTAGCATGGGCCAGTAGGCCTGCTGCAGTGCTCCAACTTTCTTATATTGTTAAAACACACAACACGTCTCAGTCACGTGATCAAGGAAGTGGAGGAGCACCAAGAACTACCTAGAGTATCAAAATAGACGAGAAGACTTTTAAATACGACACAGCGGTGTGATGCGCAGGGAGTGGTGTGATACGCAGGGAGTGGTGTGATACGCAGGGAGTGGTGTGATACGCAGGGAGTGGTGTGATACGCAGGGAGAGTGGTGCAGCTGGCGGGAGAACAATAAAAGGGTTAGAAAAACAGTAGACAGGTCACAAGGGGACAGCAGCAACGAAGCATGACGGGGACTAACAAGGTCACCACAGGGAGAGACAGGTCACAAGGGGACAGCAGCAACGAAGCATGACGGGGACTAACAAGGTCACCACGGGGAGAGTAAGAGGAGAGTTGCAAGTGAAACTCATGAAAGAATTCGAGGACAAATATAAGAGGACCATCAAGTACTCTCAGCAGAGGTACACGAGTGAAAGAAATTATAGACAGACCGATTACAACTCACGGGAAGAAAGTTAAAGTTCATACGGCTTAAAATATTTGAGAGAAGTAAATAAATATTTTCTGGATATGCTTAAAAGTTAAACCAGCATTGATGAATATTATCAGGGGGGCTTCGAGAGAAGCAGTGATGTACAGCCACACATAACTGATGCGCAAATAGATAAAATACAGTCATGATAAATAAATGGAGAGTTCAAACAAGCAGACTTTAGGCACAACCTGGGAGTGAATAACACACTTCCACCATCTGGCCCCAGGTACACAAAAACACATCCACCATCTGGCCCCAGGTACACAAAAACACATCCACCATCTGGCCCCAGGTACACAAAAACACATCTACCAATCTGATATCCAATCTGATATCCAATCTTCCGCTATCTAATTTTTTTGTTACCCTCATCTTTCCTATATTCACTTTTAATTTCCTTTTACACACCCTACCAAACTCATCCACCAACCTCTGCAAATTCTCTTCAGAATCCCTCAAAAGCACAGTGTCATCAGCAAAGAGCAACTGTGACAACTCCCACTTTGTGTTAGATTCTTTAACTTTTAACCCCACACCTCTTGCCAACACCCGAGCATTCAATTCTCTTACAACTCCATCTATAAATATATTAAACAACCACGGTGACATCACACATCCCTGTCTAAGGTCTACTTTTACTGGTAAATAATCCCCTCTCGCCTACATACTCTAACCTGAGCCTCACTATCCTCCTAAAAACTTTTCACCGCTTTCAATAACCTACCTCCTATTCAATACATTTGCAACATCTGCCACATTGTCCCTCTATCCACCCTATCATATGCCTTTTCCAAATCCATAAATGCCACAAACACCTCTTTACCCTTACCTAAATATTGTTCATATATATGTTTCACTGCAAACACTTGGTCTACACATCCCCTCCTGCTCTCCGTCTTACTCCTAATTCTTTCAATAATAACTCTACCATACACTTTACCAGGTATACTCAACAGACTTATTCCCCTATATATATATATATATATATATATATATATATATATATATATATATATATATATATATATATATATATATATATATATATATATATGTGCTTAACAATTCGCAAACAGACGAAATTATTTACAAACATTGTCTCTACATCCACAGCAGGACTCGAACCTGCAAATTCTGTATCATAGTACACAGTACTTTACCACGGAGAGTTAGAGGTATCGAAAAGATTGAGGGAATATTTAGAGGATTTGTTAAACGTTGATGAAGACAGGGAACCGTGATTTCGTGTATAGGGCAAGGAGGAATAACATCTTGTAGGAGTGAGGAAGAGCCAGTTGTGAGTCTGGGGGAAGTTCGTGAGGCAGTGGGTAGAATGAAAGGGAATAAAGCAGCTGGGATTGATGAGATAAAGATAGAAATGTTAAAAACAGGTGGGGATATAGTTTTGGAGTGTGTAGTGCTCTTATTTAATAAATGTATGGAAGAGGGTAAAGTACCTAGGGATTGGCAGAGAGCGTGCATAGTTTCTTTGTATAAAGGCAAACGAGAGTGCAAAAATTATAGGGAATAAGTTTGTTGAGTATACCTGGTAAAGTGTATGGTAGAGTTATTATTGAAATAATTAAGAGTAAGACGGAGAGCAGGATAGCAGATGAACAAGGAGATTTTATGAAGTGTAGAGGGTGTGTAGACCAAGTGTTTGCAGTGAAACATATAGGTAAACAGTATTTAGATAAGGATAAAGAGGCGTTTGTGGCATTTATGGGTTTGGAAAAGGCGTATGACAGGATGGATAGGGGGGTAATGTGGCAGATGTTGCAAATGTATGGAATAGGAGGTAGGTTAGTGAAAGCAGTGAATAGTTTTATGAGGATAGTGAGGCTCAGGTTAGAGTGTGTAGGAGAGAGGGAGATTATTTCCCAGTAAAAGTAGACCTTAGACAAGGATGTGTGATGTCACTGTGGTTGTTCAATATATTTATAAATGGGGTTGTAAGAGAAGTGAATGCGAGGGAGTTGGCAAGAGATGTGGGCTTTAAAGATAAAGAATCTAACACAAAGTGGAAGTTGTCACAGTTGGTCTTTACTGATGACACTGTGCTTTTGGGAGATTCTGAAGAGAAGTTGTAGGGTATGTAAAAGAAGAAAATTAAAAGAGAATATAGAAAAGAGTAAGGTGATGATAAAAAAAATTAGGTAACGAAAGATTGGATACCAGATTTTGGGGAGAGAGTATGTAGGTGGTGAATGTATTCAGATATTTAGGAGTGGACATGTCAGCAGATGGGTCTAGGAAAGATGAGGTGAATCACAGAATTGACGAGGGAAAAAAGGTGAGCGGTGCACTGAGGAGTCTGTGGAGACAAAGAACTTTATCCACAGATGGAAAGAGGGGAATGTATGAGAGTATAGTTATACCAACGCTCCTACATGGGAGCAAAGCATGGGTTGTGAATGTTGCAACAAGGAGAAGGCTGAAGGCAGTGGAGATGTCATGTTTGAGGTCAATGTGTGGTGTGAATATAATGCAGAGAATTCGTAGTTTGGAAATTAGGAGGAGGTGTGGGATTACCAAAACTATTATTCACAGAGCCGAGGAGGGGTTGTTGAGGTGGTTCGAACATGTAGAGAGAATGGAACAAAATAGAATGACTTCGAGAATGTATAAATCTGTAGTGGAGGGTAGGTAGGGTAGGGGTCGCCCTAGGAAAGGCTGGAGGGAGGGGGTAAAGGTTTTGTGTGCGACGGGCTTGGACTTCCAGCAAGCATGCGTGAGCTTGTTAGATAGAAGCGAATGGAGACAAATGTTTTTACGACTTGACGTGCTGTTGGAGTGTGAGCAGGGTAATATTTATGAAGGGATTCAGGGAAACCGACAAGCCGGACTTGAGTCCTGGAGATGGGAAGTACAGTACCTACAAACTGAAGGAGGGTTGTTAATGTTGTAGTGTTATAACTGTAGTGTAAGCCCGCCTCTGGCAAGACAGTGATGGAGTGAATGATGGTGACTTTTTTCTTTTTCGGGCCACCCTGCCTTGGTGGGAAAAATTTATATATCCTAGGTAGGTGTGGAGAAGCCAAAGCCAAGTGTGCTAGAGCAAGTAAAATGCATAGAAGGCAAAGGACTTAGGAGAACAAGGAGTTGAGCTAAAGAACCAGAAATGAATATGCATATATAAGGAGAGAGGCCCAGCTGCAATATGAGAATGACGTAGCATCGAAAGCAAAATCTGACCCAAAGTTGTTATACAGCCACATCAGGAGGAAAACAACAGTCAAGGACCAGGTAATAGGCTGAGGATGGAAGGAGGGAAAACTCACAGGGAGCGACCAGGAAGTGTGTGAGGAGCTCAGCTCAAGATTTAGGGAGGTATTCACAGTGGAGACAGAGAGGCTTCCAGCAAACCGAGGTGGTAGGGTGCACCAGCAAGTGCTGGACACACTGCACACAACTGAGAATGAGGTAAAGAAACTGTTAGATGAACTAGATACCTCGAAGGCGGTGGATCCAGATAACATCTCTCCATGGGTCCTGAGAGAGAGAGAGAGAGAACAGATGCACTATGTGTGCCACTAACAACAGTCTTCAATAAATCTTTCGAAACAGGGCAACTGTCTGAGGTGTGGAAGACAGCAAATGTAGTCCCAATCTTTAAGAAAGGAAACATACAGGTAGCATTAAACTGCAAACCAGTGTCGCTGACATGTATAGTATGTCAAGATATGGATAAGATTATCAGGAGAAGAGCAGCGGAGCACCTAGAAAGAGGCAGGCTCATATATGACAACCAGCATGGCTTCAGGGAATGGAAATCCCGCGTTACAAACCTACTTGAGTTCTAGAACGACAAGGTAACAGAAGTAAGACAGGAGAAAGGGATGGGTAGATTACATTTTCTTGGACTGTAAGAAGGCTTTCGAAACATTCTATACAAGAGACTGATTGAAAAGCTAGAGGAGCAGGCAAAAATGGAAGGAAAAGTACTGCAATGGATCAGGGCATACCTGACAGGAAGGAAACAACGTGTACTGGTAGTGACGAGGTGTCAGAGTGGGTGCAGGTGTCGAGTGGGGTTCTACAAGAGTCAATCCTAGGTCTGGTGCTGTTTCAAGTATATGTGTATGACATGACGAAAGGGATAAATTCATTGGTGTCCCTGTTTTAAGCCGATGTGAAACTAACGAGGAGAATACAAGCCGACGAGGATCAGGTAAGTCTATAAGGAGATTTGGACAGGCTGCAAGCCTGATCCGACAAATTGCTTCTGGAGTTTAACCCCAACAAGTGCAAAATCATGAAGCTTGGGGAAGGACAAAGAAAACCGCAGACAAAGTATGATGTGCACCTGAGGTGCACATCAGTCAAATAACTGCTGCAGCATATGGGCGCCTGGCAAACCTAAGAATAGCTTTTCGACATCTAAATAAGGAGTCATTGATGACACTGTACACCGTGTACGTCAGGCCCATAATAGAGTATGAAACACCAGTATGGAACCTACACCTGGTCAAACACGTCAAGAAATTAGAGAAAGTGCAAGGTTTGCAACAAGATTAGTTCCCGAGCCAAGGGATTTGTCCTACGAGGAGAGGTTAAAGGAACTCAACTTGACAACACTGGAGGATAGGAGGGATAGGGGGGATATAACAACATATAAAATATTGAGAGGAATTGACAGGGTGGACAGGGACAGAATGTTTCAGAGATGTGACACAGCAACAAGGAGGTCACATCTGGAAGTTGAAAACTCAGGTGAGTCACAGAGATGTTAGGAAGTACTTCTTCAGTCATAGAGTTGTCAGGAAGTGGAACAGTCTAGAGAGTGATTTAGTGGAGGCAGGATCCATACATAGTTTTAAGATGTATGATAAAGCTCATAGAGCAGGGAGAAGGTGGACCAAGTAGCGACCAGTGAAGAAGTGGGGCCAGGAGCAATGAATCGACCCCTGCAACAACAATTAGGAGAGTACCATTAGGTAAGTACACACACACACACACTGGAAGACAGGAGAGATAGGGGGGACATGATAACGACATATAAAATACTGAGAGGAGTTGATAAGGTAGACAGAGACATAATGTTCCAGAGATGGGACACAGCAACAAGGGGCCACAATTGGAAGTTGAAGACTCAGATGAATCACAGGGATGTTAGGAAGTATTTCTTCAGTCACAGTAGTCAGGAAGTGAAATAGTTTGGGAAGCGATGTAGTGTAGGCAGGATCCATTCATAGTTTTAAGAAGAGGTATGATAAAGCTCATGGTGCAGTAAGAGGGACCCAGTAGCGGCCAGTGAAGAGGTGGGGCCAGAAGTTATGAATCGACCCCTGCAACCACAACTAGGTGAGTACCATTAGGTAAGTACACACACGTTACTTATTCTAGTGGTTTGAGTACAGTGTCGTGCCGGGTGGTACAGCTTGTACTGAATATAAAGTAAATAAGGTATTTAGAGTACAGTTTAAGTTAATTTGTAGATATAATGAATAGTCATAGTTAATTAACAGATACAGAAACTTTGCATCTAGTGGATGCAAGAAACTAATTCTAGCATCATTACTGTTCATTGTACATATTGTTAACCCTAGACATTTCTTGGTTCATAAAGTTTTCAAACTCTTTTTTAGATGGTATTAATTCTACTAACTGCAATCCTATTACAAAAACCGTAAAAAGAGCCATTTTTGTGGGTAATTATGGCAGAATTAATAATGGCAAATCTTTTATAAGCCAGAAACTCATTAGCTGCTAGATGGGTATCACTAGGTCAACCTTCTAGTATATATTAATAGATATCGCCTTTGTAACAGAGAATACTAATAATTCCTGATGCAGGTAGATTTTTGTGTAAATCTATTTAGAATGTGAACTGCCCAGTGAGGACTATGAGTAGTGTGAAGACAGGACAGTCTATTTTTGTATTAGATTAGATTTAGATTTTGACGCCGAAGGGCCTAGTTTGTTGTTCACCCCATATCCATCTTGTAGATGCTAATGCAACAGCATATAGATACACAAAAGACCTAGGAACTAGGCCTCAAGAAGGTGAACAGGAGTACATCTGGATTTATATTTACAGTTGATTTAACTGTTACAAGCAAATTTAGAAAATTTGTTTAATATGTCTGGTATCTTATTTTCATTAATAAGATATCTTGACATATCACACATATTGTAGGTTATTATACTGCGTATCTTTAAGTGAACAATTAAGACCATAGTGTTCAAGATTGTGACCATAAGGTTGGCCACATAGTTTGTATTTGGTTTGATCATCTCTGTGCCAAGTGAGACTTACCAGCTACACGCTCCCTATAGTTATTTTATTAATGCCTTTCCAGGCTAAGTTTAAAGGGGGTAACTCTGCTTAGCCCACTAACAAACTGTTCCCATTCCTGTTGTCTAAGTTCTTGTTTTCTGTTTCTTGCATTTGTTAGTGCAGCTTGGAAAGTTTTGAGCAAATCTGGGGTTCTAGGTTCACGCTGCACTTTAAGAATCCTCTTAGCTACACGTGTTAAATTGCCTAGTTGTGGATCATTATGTTGTCATGTATGGTGGAATATTTATGGCCTCTTTTTCTAATCCCTTGATTTATGAGCAAGTTCTCAGTGGGAGCAATTAAATCCTCATTGAATTTGTGTGTGCCAGTGGACTTGTAATTCTTATTATAAGTAGATAATGAAGTTATCCCTATGTTCTTGGGTACGAATGAGTTCTTTCGTTTTGTATTTAGCTCATTGATCCCTAGAAATATGATCAAGATTGACAGCTGTGAGTCTTGGAAAGCGATCGGATGGAAGATCATCAACTATAACAGTCATGGATCGTATATGATGCACTGGTCTAGTATACTGCCCTATAAGTGCTCAATAGTGCCCATAATTCGAACATTATTATTCTCATTTAGAAATTTCACTACTTTAGTTCCATTGGTATTTGTTATAGACCCACCAATATTCTTATGTCTGTCATTAAAGTCTCCAAGAATGTGGGTAGGTTCACTACTGATGTGATCTAGAAAGGCAACATGTTGTGATTGATCAGCTGAGGCATGAAGATCGAAGATACCTGCATATATTTTGACACCATGATAGTGCATGCCTACTCCACTCTGCTGGGCTATGAGTGAATACAGAAAGTTCTTTCTAACATAGATCATACAACAGTTAACCTTAAGTTATATGATGTATATCCAGGTAACTTCCGGGAAGGTACTCCAAATGACATCAATTTTCTTGGTTGTACTAGTATGATGTAAGTCAGGTAACCGCTTCCTGATGAAGGAAACGTTCCATGAAATAAAATTGTAATCTATTTATTGTAGTAATATAATACAATATCTTGTTCATAGGATGGTAAGACTATTATGCTCGGGTAATAGTACGCAAATACTTCACAGAAAAATAATATAGTTCGTACCTTCTTATTTACATAACCATTTTCTCTGATCATCTTCCGGCATTTTGCCATCAAATACCAAGTTACACTTGTGGGATCGTTTCTGTGATCGAATGTACCATTCTGACTACTCTGCCATTCTGACTACCATTCTGACTATGCAGTTCTGACTACCATTCTGACTGCTCTGCAGTTCTGACTACTCTGCGCCCTTGAAGCCCCACATTTCGAACGTATCCAAAAGTAAATCATAGGAGTGTGTCCCAGAGGCCCATAAACAACACACTGCCGATGTAGTCAAGGTCGTTCAAGGTGCCGCACGCCGCATAGTACTCATATTTAAAAAAAGGAGATAGCTCGCACCTTACCTTTTCGGCCTCCATAAAAGTTACAGGAAGAAAACCCAAAAGACACCCCCACAGATCGAGCCATACAGACACATTTATACTACTGACACCATACCATTGATGTCAAGACTCCACCATTGATGTCAAGACTCCACCACAGCGGCTCAATACAATTCAGCACTGGCCACACTGCAGTACGATTCATCACATCAATATACATATTGATTACAACACAATATTAAAGATAAAAAAATGATCAGTCGACAACTTTAATCTCAATAACAACAATGATCAGAGCACACAGTTGATAAAAAACCATTAATCATGCTGCAACAATATTAATCACACTACAACACAATTGATCACAACGATCACAACTGATCAGATAAAAGTTGAAAATACCATTGATCACACCACGCTATTGTTAATATCAAATCAATATTATTTATAGAACACAAATAGTATCATGATAACACATTCACAACACAACTCCGTTGATCACAACACACTAGAAATTGCAACTCAACATTCCAGATAACTTAATAACACAAGTGATCACAACACAGCACCATTGCTCACTGTAAATATCACTGATCAGAATACTATAACACAGCAATACCAGTGATCACAAAACAACACCACTAATTACAAGATAATTAATCAATCATTGATTATAACACAATTCCAAGAATCATAACATGTCACCACCAATCACACCACAGCATTACTTATCACAACAAAACATCAGAAATCAGAGCAAAATACCACTGATCACAGTAAAACGCCATTGATCACAAAAATACCACTGATCACAACACAGTATCACTGACCACAACATCACTGATCACAACACCTTTGGTAGCAAAAAAATTCACATATCACAACACAAACCCACTGATCACAACTCGACACCACTGATCACAACATAATGCCACTGAGCGCAACACTACAACACTAATCATACCACAACATTAATCACAACAGAACATCATTCCTTACAACACAGCACCAGTAATCACAAGGCAACATCAATGATCACAATGCAACTCTTTTGACTACAACACAGCTTCGTTAACCACAACACCAATGATAACTCCAGAATCCCCATGATCACAACACTCACTATTGATAACCCTAGAACCCCAATAATCACAACACAATACTATTGATAACTCCCAGGACTACGATAATCGCAACACAACACTGTTGATAACGCCAGAACCCCAATAATCACAACACAACACTGTTGACCACAACACAGCACCATTAATCACAAAATACCACTTCACAACACAAGACTGTTAATCACACCTAAACACTGCTGATCACAATTAAATACCACAGATCACAATACAACGAAACAGATCATGAAAAAATACTGATCAAAACAATATCTGTTAACACAGTAACACCTTTGATTAGATCACCGCTGACTCCAAAACAATGCCAGTGAACCCAAAGCAACCCCAGTGATAACACAACACGAATAACCCCAAGACAACCCCAATGATAACGCAATCCCAATGAACCCAAGACAACAATAGTGATAATAACACAATCCCAATGAACCCAAAACAACAATAGTGATAACACAATCCCAGTGAACCCATGAGAACAATAGTGATAACACAATTCCAATGAACCCAAGACAACAATAGAGATAACACAATCCCAATGAACCCGAAACAACAATAGTGATAACAACACAATCCCAATGAACCCAAGACAACACTAATAATAACAACACAATAGCAATAAACCCAAGACAACACTGGCGATAACACAACACCATTAATAATTTCCTAATAAACACTGATCACAAGACCAGTAATCACACCACAATTGATAGCATCTTTGATCTCACCAATGATCCCAAAACCATTAATCAAAACATAACATTATTGATCAAATATCAAGATCATTGATCACAGTTCAGTTGATCATAACACCGCTGATCATCACACAACACAATTGATCACAACACAATCACAGCACATCACCATTAATCAAATCACAAGACCATTGCCTCACACCCATTAATCATAACACTGATCGCAACACTTTAAATCTCAACACAACCCAGTTGATCAAGCCACAACAATGTGATTGCAACACAATTCTACTGATAACAACACAAGACCACTAATCACAACATAATGATCACAACATAACAATCTTAACCACATATCATTACTATTGATCAAAACACCAGTGACCACAACCCTATTTGATACAACACTACTGATCACAACACAGCACCATAGATCACAACGCTATTGATCGCAACACAAAAGCGCTGATCACAACACAACTCTATGGATAACTAAACAACACTATTGATCACAACACAGCAGTAGTGATCACAGAGTCGTTGATCACAACTCAACACAAATGATCAATATCAACATTATTCATTGCAACTCAATTCATCATAACACAACACTAATCAAAACAAAACTCTGTTGATCACAATCACCACCATTAATCACACAACACCACTGATCACAAAACAACACGATTGATAACATCACAACACTGCCGACGATTAACAAAGATTATTAATTACATTCTTAATGATACCATAACTATGATCACATTCCAGCAACATTAATCACAACACATTTGGCCACAGCACAACTGGTCACAACACAAGTGATCACAAGCAACAGTGAATACTGTTCTCAGTTGCTTAATCACACGACAATCACAAGACTATTGATCACTACTACACAACTGATCACACTGATCTTGAATATAGAAGGTTAATTGTTAAAATAATATTAAGCCAAATATTGCATGCCTCTCGTCTTGGCCTCAGTTACTCAAAGCTCAACTATTTACTGATAAGAGCATCATGCACGTCACTGCTTTTTTTTTTGCAACAGTGTAAATCTTAGGTGAATGAGTAAATAAAAACTCACACATTGTCTGGAGGATAGTGGCCTCCAGTCCTGGCTTTCTTTACGCCTCGCGCCTCTTACCACCTTCTTCTGCTTTTAATAACACAGTTCACGAGTAGTGAGGATTTACGATAGTGAATGTCGGGGCAGATATAGAGGCGAGTTGAGTGTGAGAGTGGCGAGTGTGTTAGAGAGGCACTCACTCCCAGGTGAGGATGACACCTACTAAGTCAGACTCAGGTCGGACCTCTTGTCAAGCATCTCCGAAGTGTCTTCCTTGTTCACCCGCCTCACACCACTCATCCAGCCTGACTTCTTCTCTACATCTACCTCACTCTGAGCCCAGACTCTCCTCCTAACACCACACGGCAGCTAGATCAGGTTGCATTTTTGTGCTTTGTGCACACATTGCGGTACATCGTCGTGCGCGTGGCAGCGGTGTGACTGTGGGCAGTGGTCGCAGTACGAGAGTTGCCAAGGTCGTCTGCTCTGGGCCGACCTCACCTCGTAACCCGGACGTACTGATGCCATTTTCGAACTGTTTCTATACCTTAATACCTTCTTTATTCGCCTTCTTGCTCTCAACGACAAGAGATGAACACCTGCGGCGTACTCGAGGCTGAGTAGACAACACCTGCCACCTTCGGCTGTGTCACAAACGGGGTGAAAAGTAGATGGCAGCTTGCTACGTCTGGAAGGTAGATAATTTGCCAGGGAGGATGGCACCTGCGCCCGGACACAGTGCCGTGTTTTTGTTCCTTTGCTTCTTGATCATCTCACGCACATCCTGGTATGTTGAGTGCCCTCCCGTGGTAATAACTAGGCCCAGGTGTTACTACACACAGGTACTATTACCACAGTGTCTTGCCACAGGATAGATGGCACCCACCGTGGGTAGTGACCTAACCATCGTTACGACAACCATCGTCACACAACAACTATCGTCACACAACCTTCGTCACACACAACAACCATCGTCACACAACAACTATCGTCACACAACAACCTTCGTCACACACAACAACCATCGTCACACAACTATCGTCACACAATAACTATCGTCACACACAACCATCGTCACACACAACCATCGTCACACACAACCACCATCGTCACGCACAACAACCATCGTCACGCACAACAACCATCGTCACGCACAACAACCATCGTCACGCACAACAACCATCGTCACGCACAACAACCATCGTCACGCACAACAACCATCGTCACGCACAACAACCATCGTCACGCACAACAACCATCGTCACGCACAACAACCATCGTCACGCACAACAACCATCGTCACGCACAACAACCATCGTCACGCACAACAACCATCGTCACGCACAACAACCACCATCGTCACGCACAACAACCACCATCGTCACACACAACAACCATCGTCACACACAACAACCATCGTCACAACAACCATCGTCACACACAACAACCATCGTCACAACAACCATCGTCACACACAACAACCATCGTCACACACAACAACCATCGTCACACAACAACCACCATCGTCACACACAACAACCATCGTCACACACAACCATCGTCACACACAACCATCGTCACACACAACAACCATCGTCACACACAACAACCATCGTCACACACAACAACCATCGTCACACACAACAACCATCGTCACACACAACAACCATCGTCACACACAACAACCATCGTCACACACAACAACCATCGTCACACACAACAACCATCGTCACACACAACCATCGTCACACACAACAACCATCGTCACACACAACTATCGTCACACAACAACCATCGTCACACAACAACCATCGTCACACAACAACCATCGTCACACAACAACCATCGTCACACAACAACCATCGTCACACAACAACCATCGTCACACAACAACCATCGTCACACACAACTATCGTCACACACAACCATCGTCACACACAACAACCATCGTCACACACAACAACCATCGTCACACACAACAACCATCGTCACACGAAACCATCGTCACACACAACCATCGTCACACGCAACCATCGTCACACGCAACCATCGTCACACGCAACCATCGTCACACACAACCATCGTCACACAACAATCATAGTCAAAGAAAACCGCCATCGTCACATACAATACACGACAAACGTTATTATCACAGTTGCACACACACACGGAACCAGGAGCTATGACTCGACCCCTGCAACCACAATGATGTGAGTACACACACACACACACTTGGAAAATCTAATACCCCCACCACCAGCTCAACTCTCTTCTATCCTCTAGAAGGTCAGAAATGCCATCTACTCGCCCACTGTAAACCACTACAAAACAAAAGCAGATAACGCGTGGCGTTGACCCCCGAAACCCTCTGAAGGTATACGAGACAATGCATTAGCAACCACATTCTCCGCTCATTTCACATAACGAATCACCAAAGTGAGTCTTCGTGGATCCTTGTTAGACGAAGGAAATGTAGGACTGTGTTTACTATACCGAAAAAAAAAATGTTGCATAACCAACACAAAACCAAGAGCCTTCTTTTCTATGGCGGCATAATTTCTCTAATGAGTCTTCAGTTTTGCCGAGAAATAGCTTACTGGCAATAATTGTGCTGCTACTTCTTGCAAAAATACAGCACCAACACCACTAGCACTTTACAAAAGCCAGGCTGTGTAAATCAAGTTTGCAAAAGAAAATCTTTACTTTTCATTTCACACAAAAATTTCAAGTGCATAAAAAGTACAATTTACAAACATGAAGATGTCACTGGCACACAGGGTTATGGAAATCAAATAACCCTGCCACATTTTACTCATAAATTTTTCCTCTCTTAGTGCATCAATGACATACTTCCTAAGAGGAAACCATTCAGTCTTAGTTATTAATTTACCTTGCAGCAGTCACTGCACATGCTGTCTAGTGTGAGGCCCGTGGAAGGCAATGTCCACTGACATTCTCTGGATATTGTCAAAATATCTTGGAGGAAATACTTCACCTCTTCCTCCATACACTTCTTTTCATTCAAATTCTTTCCACACGGGGACTGTTGTTGTTCAGCTTCCTTAACATTTACCTCATGGGGATTCAACCTGCCCATTTACAAACCTCCTAGAACACACTGGTAACGTTCCACGGTAGCTGAGCTAACTCTATAACCCTTTTCTCACAGTAAAGCCAAAGTCTTGTGCAACTTTACCTTTCACTGTAACACTGGTTATTCCAGATTGCTGATACGGCTTTAGACCACTGAAATGCACATTACTCTGTCCTTTTCTGATCGGGTGTATAGATTTTATTATTTTCGTTAGGCACCTTATCCACCATTAGGCACCATTCACTGGGCCTTATCAAAACTTACACAGGAATCGGCTCCAATGCCATTACCTCCTATTGAGCATTCTGACCACCTCGCGGTCCCACAGTGTCATCCTGGTCAGACTGGCAGGCTGGTTCACTGGTGCCATCCACTTCATATTAGCCAGTCTCTGAAACAGAAAAAGCTCCGAGGGGAAAGCATTACCATCCTCACCCAGCCAATAGCTCACTGACTCACTGATTCCAGAGAGCTTCACAGCACGGCAAATAAAAGAAAAGGTACGTCTTCATCTCAGGCCACCTGGTACTGCCTACAACAAATATGCATCATCGTCTTTAGAGACTGGTGAAACCACTCTACCCCTTCTTCCCTGGAGTGATAGACAGTGGTAAACTTATTCTTAATATTCAAGACTCCCAAAGCTAAATGAAATTATTTTATAAGATTACACCCTCATAATGACCTACCACATCTTCAGAGCGGCAAAATTTCGTCAGCAGCGAAATCTTCTCCTTTCTGAATTTCTCTCAGTCCTCTAAACTTCTGCCTATATCTCTCTGGCAACATATGTAAGTCAGTAAAACTACATCCTTCACTTTTTCATCTGAAAATTCATGCTTATCTAGAGAACTAACTACTGGTAACCCTTTACAAGCATTCTCTGGCCGCTGCTCTCACCACAGCAGTTTTCTCAAATAACGAGATAGCGAGAAAAAAATTCTTTCTACAAAAGTTTAGGAACAAACTTTATACAAATTAAATATTTCCACATTTTTACTTGTTCCCTGCTGATAAAGAAACTATTTCTCTCTCTCTCTCTCTCTCTCTCTCTCTCTCTCTCTCTCTCTCTCTCTCTCTCTTCCTCTTCTTCCTCCTGGATCCTTATACGTTCAATCCTTCTCAGGTGTTTTCCTTCTTTAATTGGGGCTAATTTCCTTCTTTAATTGGGGTTTAGTACTCTCATTAGGAGCAGTGGGGTTTAGTACTCTCATTATGAGCAGTGGGGTTTAGTACTCTCATTATGAGAAGTGGGGTTCGATCCGGCGTCTTCTCCAAGATACCTGTCAACACTAGCCTCTCTACTGTTGACAGACATTTTGGAAACTAGTGCCACAAAAACCCCTGCTTATTATTACAGCGGAAATTTATAATGTAAGATAAATCACAATAAAGCAAAGCTCAAAAAATTGTTAGACAAAATTTTATTACATTGACAATTACTATCATTAAATAACTCCCTAAAAATCATCAAATTTGAACACTCAAAATCAGACAGAAAAATAATTGTTAATTATTACACCTGAAAAAGATAAATTATTACTTGCTGTTAATATTTTACAGTAATTCCTTCCTTTAATCAAAAGAAATAAATTAAAAATAAGTATTGAGTTTCCAGGTTTTTAAAACTGAATTATCACACTATATTTGGTAATTCTTTCCCCCCCCCATTACCCCCCTCACCATGTTACGAAATTAACATGATGGAGAACTGTAAAAAAAATCTTGTCTAGGGGTAAATATAAAATAATATAAAAATAATCCACTCTTAAGCCCCCACGCTCCGTAAATTACACAAAATGTTAAACAGGTGGTCAATACTTTAGGTTAACCACCTGAGGTAGTCAGTCCCTCAGTTGAGGGACTGACTACCTCAGAACTACGTCTTCAAGGATGCTGGACTGATTACATCAGTCCAACATCCTTGAGGATTGCTTCTGCTGCTTGCTGTGTACTCGACTGATCAGATATTAATCAGAATGATTGACTTTATTGGGTTACCTATGTTAAATCTACATAGTGTTCATTTAATAAATATTACAAATTACGCACATACTTATTTATACTTTAATCGTTGGATTTATTTTGGTCTGTGTTGGTCCCAATTTGCCTTATTTTTAGGGAAGAAACTGCGATGATTTCTGAGTCCTCGTCTAAGTGGATTTACCTGTCAAGTCTGTAATAATTAAAATCCTGACTTATTGTGCTCCTGTATTTTATTCTCTGAGAGAATAAGAAAATTCCTCTTCAGTTTGGCTTTGACGTTGGTTTTCATGGCTGAAGGTTTGACTAAGTTTAAAGTCGCACGTTCTAATTTGCTATTTGTACTGAAAAAAAATACTAGAATATTAGTGTCTATGTAATAATTTACGAATCGCTACAAATCTTCAGTGTTATTACTTAACCGCACTGTAAACTTGTGCCACACTCTGCACTAATCTTTCCGCAAGCATTAACGAGCGAGGGGATGGGCTTGTGCAGTACGGGGATTCCTTCCTGGGGTCGAGCAGCTGTCTGAAATGCATCAAGATGAATTCAGTTTTTGTTTAGTTATCAAAGATTTTCGCCTCCTTTTCATAACATAAAGTGCATTTCCCCCGTCATTCAATGTCTTACTACTGATTATCTTCTCCAACACTTGGCAATGTATGTCTTTTGTGTGTTTCTTTTTAAAGACCACTAAGCAGGTTTCAGCTTTCTAGAAACTGGTTAGCCCCCTGCATAATATCTCTGCGTCTCGTTCAGTATCTATAGTTAGATTTTAAGTCCTTGTTTCTGTCTGTGCTGTTTTACTTCTCCTGTCACACCTGTCATGTTTACAGTATGTGGAAAGGTCTCTCCTCCCTCACTTCTCATACCACTTTTGTTTCTATAATGAATGCCTCTTTTCGTGATATTTTTCTGCATCTCTTAATTTTAAAATGTTTGTTTTTGATCTTTCTGTTTTGTTTTCGTATTGTTTCCATCCTCTTGATCCACATTTCTGTCTTGCCCTTTTTTCTTTTTTCCACTGGTTTGAAACTTTTATTGACTTTTCTGTAATTTCTGTATTTCTGTATTTCCACAAGAAACTTTCTTGGTTTCCTTCCTATATTGCATTCAATTGCGTTTCACCCTCTTTAGATAAGAAGATATCGAGAAGCAGAGATCCCTTATTCCCACATGTTGCGCATATTAGATCCTCATTACCAGCTTCACTCTGGCCAAATATAAATTATAATCACAATGGTTTCTCGTTTTTCATCATCTTTCGTTAACCTAAACAAGTTAGACAAAAAAAACCTGACAATGTGTCCCTAGTTTTACTCTGTATGTCTCTTCTCCTTTATATTATATATATATATATATATATATATATATATATATATATATATATATTTTACTATATATTAATCTGTCTGGGGTGAGTTATCTGTATAAATCCTCCTCTGTTTTAGTACTGTCACGTTAAATAAATCTTGTTTACATATATTCTCTAGTGGTTTGCCTTTGTTAGTATTTTATTTATCTTCCTGATATAAAGCTTGTATTATAACTAGTTTTTTTCTGTCCATAGCTCGCTTGGTGCACGTATCTACTTGTCTTGAGGTCACTACGTCCATTGCGGCCTCATTTATTACACACGTCGTTTCAAGGCTTCTTTCATCATCTCTTCAATTGTGTTTGAGGCTGCACTGTTCTGTTTGATGGTTATATTGCGGAAACACCCGCAGCTGAGGCTACACTCTTTTATATGATTATCATATTGTGGAAACACCCACAGTTTGAGACTATACAGTTCTTATTGACTACATGTGGGAACTCTGGCGGTGTACTGGTCCACTGTCCTATATTAGACTTACATGGAGAAACACACACACACACACCCCACACATACAACAGGTCTAGTGTCTAGCCGACATGTGCCTTGGACAAATGGTAACTAACTAACACATACTGTGTATGTTTATGTGTTGGGAACACCACCAGTGTGTTTGTTGCTAAGCTATTCTTTCTTATAGTTACTTGGAGCAAGCCTGGCTATTTTTCAGTGCCATACTCCATCACATGAGATGGGTTCTATACACGAGGTAATGAAATATGTCAGCTAGAGATTTGGAATTTCCGTTGAGCAACTAGGATGTGGCTCTATTCGTGGCTCAGTTGATATCATCCTCAGTTCACTCACTGAGGTCTCGGGTTCGCTCCCTGGCACGGGTGAAAATTTTGGCCATGTTTCCTTACACCTGCTGCCCCAGTAAATAGGTACTGGGGTTCTAGTCGACTGTTGTGGGTCGCATCCTGGGGAAAAGATTAAAAGACTTCAATAGAAATAAGGCAGACAGTCCGCGATGACGCACTGACTTTGAGTTATCCTGGGTGGCTAACCCTCACCAGGTTAAAACTCCAAACAAAATCTTATCTTACTAATCTTCCAGTATTTATCGCACTATTTACACACACATATACGTATATATATATATATATATATATATATATATATATATATATATATATATATATATATATATATATATATATATATATATATATATATATATATATATATTATCTCTCCATAGGGGATTAATTCGTTCCAGATCCCAAAAGTTGCTCTTCACAAACCATTTTTAAGTTAGAATGTTGCTTAATTAAGTTTGTAAAATAACATAGAAGCAAAAACTCATACATGAACCCTATAAGAATTTTAACTCCTGTTGCCACATTAGCACTTTTTATTGCACCTTTATTTTTAATAATAGAAAACACAGTAGATGTTATGTCATATTCCTTGGCCAGGTCAACAACACGTATTACATTTCCCTGTTTTGAAATAAGTTTCTCTTTTTAGTTGAGTGGTGGTTCTTAGAACTTTCCTTTTAGTTTCTTTTTCTTTACTATTCTTATTCGGGGCCATGATCACTTATTTTCAATAATAAAATAAAAATAACACAAATTTATACAAAAAATAACAACTGAATTACAAGAGCTCAAAAATCTTGCTTCCTTCCCAATATACTGACATTTCCCAATATCGGTACTTTTTTTCCTCGAATTTTCTTTCCCAATAGTATAATTTACGAATAAAGGTGATATCACAGTATACAGAACAACCACTGTGAAAGAATAGCGAAATTCCAAGCGCTTTCGTGGCTTCTCACATTATCAAGGAACTATGATTATGTGAGAAGTCACGAATGCGCTTAAATTTGCTATTCTTTCACAGTGTTGTTCTACACTACACATTATATATATATATATATATATATATATATATATATATATATATATATATATATATATATATGTCAGATGAAGTTTATGTATGAAGTAAAAATAAATTACTTTAATTTCGGTTTCCATGTGACCGAAAGAGGCATCCCTTATTGCTAATAGTAGTATCCCTCAATCACTCATCACTATTAGAGGTATCCTCATCACTAAAAGTGATATCCCAACACAAGTATCCCCATAATAAATAGATATTTCCCCCATCATTATTAGAGGTATCCCCATCGCTAATAGCCACATTCCTATCACTAATAAACGTATTCGTCATCACTGCTAGAGGTATCCCAGCGCTAATAGACGTATCCCCAATACTTCTAGAGGTATCCCCATCCCTTAAAGAACTATCCTCAATTACCAATTAAATGTTTAATAATCATTAATGATAGTATCCCTTATCAGTATTCCTGGTCAACAAAGCAGGTGTTCGACCGAGTATCGTAAATTAACATGTTAATCCCTCTCAGTCAGTGTTATTATATTACTATTGTTCCATTATCACATGTTCTTAAATGCCTTAGTGTTCATTTTGCACAGAATATCATTATGTTAGTGCAAACAATATTGTCAACATGATTCTGCATGTTTAGTTGAATGTTGATGTTTGTACGTGTTCCACAGTGTGGTCTGCCTAGAGCAAGTAATATATACCTCAGTGTTACATATTACTCCCTGATGGGACCACTAGGCCTGGCAAGCCTAGCACACAACACACTGCCTCCGAAGAAGTATTATTATGCTATCGGAGAAATGCCATTAATTTACGTGCGGTCTACAGTAACAGCCTGGTTGATTAAGCTCTTATCATTGGGAGACCTGGGTGAGGACTGGGCAGTGAGGGCATTGACCTCCGGAACAACCTCCAGGGGTCACCATGAGGCCTGGTCACAGGCCGGGCCGCGGGGGTGTTGATCCCCGAAACCCTCTCCAGGTATACTCCAGGTATACTCCAGGAGACTCCAGACAACACTAACACAGGCATCCCCATTACTAGCAGAAGTATACCCATCACTAATGGAGGAATCTTTTACCAGTATAGAGATCTTCCCATTACTAATAACCCTTGTGATAGTTACCTAACTTCAGAGTGATACGTGTTCCGTACTATACGCAGAACACATCTGAGTGAAGATCCTGGAGCTTTGATGAAACAGCCAGAATGACCTGCATCACTTTATGTGACTCAAGTGACAACCTCTGAGAAGTAAGATTTTCACGGTGAAGGAGACAGTGAACAACACACGAGGATTTTTCTCTTTTACTCTAGCAGTGAAATCCTGACGTGTTCCTAACATTGCTGGTGCATCATCACAACACTACTGGTGCACCATCACAACATTGCTGGTGCACCATCACAGCATTACTGGTGCACCATCACAACATTACTGGTGCACCATCACAACATTGCTGGTGCACCATCACAATATTGCTGGTGCACCATCACAACATTGCTGGTGCACCATCACAACATTGCTGGTGCACCATCACAACATTGCTGGTGCACCATCACAACATTGCTGGTGCACCATCACAACATTGCTGGTGCACCGTCACAACATTGCTGGTGCACCATCACAACATTGCTGGTGCACCGTCACAACATTGCTGGTGCACCATCACAACATTGCTGGTGCACCGTCACAACATTGCTGGTGCACCATCACAACATTGCTGGTGCACCATCACAACATTGCTGGTGCACCGTCACACATTGCTGGTGCACCTCACATTGCTGGTGCACCATCACAACATTGCTGGTGCACCGTCACAACATTGCTGGTGCACCGTCACAACATTGCTGGTGCACCATCACACATTGCTGGTGCACCATCACACATTGCTGGTGCACCATCACAACATTGCTGGTGCACCATCACAACATTGCTGGTGCACCGTCACAACATTGCTGGTGCACTATCACAACATTGCTGGTGCACCTCACAACATTGCTGGTGCACCATCACAACATTGCTGGTGCACTCACAACATTGCTGGTGCACGTCACAACATTGCTGGTGCACCATCACAACATTGCTGGTGCACCATCACAACATTGCTGGTGCACCGTCACAACATTGCTGGTGCACGTCACAACATTGCTGGTGCACCATCACAACATTGCTGGTGCACATCATGTCACATCACATTGCTGGTGCACCATCACAACATTGCTGGTGCACCGTCACAACATTGCTGGTGCACCATCACAACATTGCTGGTGCACCATCACAACATTGCTGGTGCACCATCACAACATTGCTGGTGCACCGTCACAACATTGCTGGTGCACCGTCACAACATTGCTGGTGCACCGTCACAACATTGCTGGTGCACCATCACAACATTGCTGGTGCACCATCACAACATTGCTGGTGCACCGTCACAACATTGCTGGTGCACCATCACAACATTGCTGGTGCACCATCACAACATTGCTGGTGCACCATCACAACATTGCTGGTGCACCATCACAACATTGCTGGTGCACCATCACAACATTGCTGGTGCACCATCACAACATTGCTGGTGCACCGTCACAACAGACTCTAAAACACTGATTCCACTGAACTCTCCAACACACCTCTCCAACACACCTCTCCAACACACTCGTCATCAAAGATTTGTTAAGTTATACCATGAATTAAGGAAAGATCCTGGACTTCACCTCACGAAACAGACAAAGCAAATGCAATAGTGATTATGGACAAGGTAGATTATAGTGGAAAAATAAACATGTTATTATAAGACGGGGGGAACTTGCGTGCCCCTTAATTCGCTGACTAATTGAGCCATTTGACAGAGATGTCGAATCAGTGTTCTTCACAGCTTCACTTTCACAAACTCTCCTCACCATCTAGAGGGCTCCTGGTGTTTACCAATTCCTCACCAATGGTGCAGTCCTTCAAGCTACGAAGTATAAAGCAAATATTGCTTCCTGAACGGAGTAAACAGCTGTGGTGGTCGTAGTATCTAGTCTCTGCTGTCTTTGTTCACAAGTACACTGTGCTTTCTTTCTAAGTGCCTTCTAAACTTCTTCTGCTTGAGTGACTTGTCTCAAGACTTTCCCTCAAGTAACACATTGTGGTTTAAGTCCATCACGTTCCGTGATGCACCAGAAGACAAGATTAACATATTCCTCCTTGTATAAATATTAGCTATAATTTCTAAATATGAAGTAAGCAACCTGTAAAGAATAAAGAAACAACTAGTACTTAATAATAGTTTTGAAATAACACCTGGAGCAGATGTAGTAGTCACCACTCCAGACAACTACAAGCATCATTCACCACTCCAGACAACTACAAGCACCACTCGTCACTCCTAACAACTACAAGCACCACTCACCACTCCAGACAACTACAAGCACCACTCGTCACTCCTAACAACTACAAGCAACATTCGCCACTCCTAACAACTACAAGCACCATTCACCACTCCAGACAACTACAAGCACCACTTGCCACTCCTAACAACTACAAGCACCACTCGCCACTCCAGACAACTACAAGCACCACTCACCACTCCTGACAACTACAAGCATCATTCACCACTCCAGACAACTACAAGCAACATTCGCCACTCCTAACAACTACAAGCAACATTCGCCACTCCTAACAACTACAAGCACCACTCCTAACAATTACAAGCACCACTCGCCACTCCAGACAACTACAAGCACCACTCACCACTCCTGACAACTACAAGCACCATTCACCACTCCAGACAACTACAAGCATCATTCACCACTCCAGACAACTACAAGCAACATTCGCCACTCCTAACAACTACAAGCACCACTCCTAACAACTACAAGCACCACTCACCATTCCTAACAACTACAAGCACCATTCCTAACAACTACAAGCACCACTCACCACTCCTAATAACTACAAGCACCATTCACCACTCCAGACAACTACAAGCACCACTCATAACTACAAGCACCACTCACTACTCATAACTACAAGCACCACTCACCACTCCTAACAACTACAGGCACCACTCACCACTCCAGACTACAAGCACCACTCACCACCCCTAACAACTACAGGCACCACTCACCACCCCTAGCAACTACAAGCACCACTCACCACTCCTGACAACTACAGGCACCACTCGAGACAACTACAAGCACCACTCACCACTCGAGACAACTACAAGCATCACTCACCACTCCAGACAACTACAAGCACCACTCACCACTCTAGACAACTACAAGCACCACTCACCACTCTAGACAACTACAAGCACCACTCACCACTCTAGACAACTACAAGCACCACTCACCACTCTAGACAACTACAAGCACCACTCACCACTCCTAACAACTACAGGCACCACTCACCACCCAGACTACAAGCACCACTCACCACCCTAACAACTACAGGCACCACTCACCACCCTAGCAACTACAAGCACCACTCACCACTCCTGACAACTACAGGCACCACTCACCACAACTACAAGCACCACTACCACCAAGACAACTCAAACAGCACCAGACACTCGAGACAACGGAGCGTGACCCCAAACCCTCTCCAGGTAAAACCTTGACCACACCAACCTCACCACTGTTCTCCCGTCATGCCAATGTGACGTCACACACGTCACCACTGCTCAACCTCAGTCCACTGTTCCGTCAGCCAATGTGACGTCACACACGTCACCACTGCTCCTCTCGTCATGCTACTGAGACGTCACACACGTCACCACTGCTCCTCTCGTCATGCTACTGAGACGTCACACACGTCACCACTGCTCCTCTCGTCATGCTACTGAGACGTCACACACGTCACCACTGCTCCTCTCGTCATGCTACGTCACACAGTATCTTACTGACCACCTTGTGTAGTTCTTTGGTAAGAAACTAATAAAGTTTAGAAACATTTTACTGAATCATTTCTGAATCAGTGAAGAAACAGTAGTAGATGCAGTCACACATTATTTGTCCTTATTTTTACAGACGAGACAATAATGATCAGTAATATTCAGTAATAATGATCAGTAATAATGATCAGTAACAATAAGCAATGATAATATTCAGTAATAATAATCGGTAATAATCAGTAATAATCACTAACAATATTCAGTAATAATCGATAATAATTGGTAATAATCGGTAATAATAATCAGTAATAATCACTAATAATATTCAGTAATAATTGGTAATCGGTAATAATAATCAGTAACAATGATCAATAATAATAATCAGTAGTAATAAGAAAGGTCCAAGAGCTGTTAACTGACCAAGTGTTAACTAAAGCAGTAGTGTGTACATAATGTCTGATATTGCTAAAAGTCAGACCAGAAATTTCATCTTAGTTGCCTTTGCAGTTTCTTCTAACCAGAGATCACTGTTGATCAACTTGGGAAGGGTTACAAGAAACGTCGTATTAGACGAACACAGACCGAACCGCGGTCCTTAAATTGACGGAACAGCGTCGGACAATTTACGGACCTCGGTTCGAGCCCCTCGTCCACCCTTCTGTTTATTTACACATCACATTATATATACTAATATATATATATAAATATATTATATAATATATGTGTGTGTGTCATTATATACATCATTATGTATTTTATCATTTCATGTTTTTTTATCCCTTTGGGTTTATATTTAAAGATTTTTCCCAAGATTCATAGTTTCTGTTTCTAGTTTTCTTTCTCACTATATTAGTGTTAAGTACAGTGTTAAGTACAATGTTACTTACAGTGTTAAGTACAATGTTACGTACAGTGTTAAGTACAATGTTACGTACAGTGTTAAGTACAATGTTACTTACAGTATTAAGTACAATGTTACTTACATTGTTAGGTATAATGTTACTCACAGTGTTAAGTACAATGTTACTCACAGTGTTAGGTACAATGTTACTTACAGTGTTAAGTACAATGTTACTTACAGTGTTAAGTACAATGTTACTTACAGTGTTAAGTACAATGTTACTTACAGTGTTAAGTACAATGTTACTTACAGTGTTAGTACAATGTTACAATGTTACAATGTTACTTACAGTGTTAAGTACAATGTTACTTACAGTGTTAAGTACAATGTTACAAGTGTTAAGTACAATGTTACGTACAGTGTTAAGTACAATGTTACAGTGTTAAGTACAATGTTACAGTGTTAAGTATAATGTTACTTACAGTGTTAAGTACAATGTTACTTACAGTGTTAAGTACAATGTTACTTACAGTGTTAAGTACAATGTTACTTACAGTGTTAAGTACAATGTTACTTACAGTGTTAAGTACAATGTTACTTACAGTGTTAAGTACAATGTTACAGTGTTAAGTATAATGTTACGTACAGTGTTAAGTACAATGTTACGTACAGTGTTAAGTACAATGTTACGTACAGTGTTAAGTACAATGTTACAGTGTTAAGTACAATGTTACTTAGTGTTAAGTACAATGTTACGTACAGTGTTAACTATTCTAACACTGCTGGTTGCAATACCAGTTTCCTTCTCGTATTAAGGAGTTTCCAAGTTTCAGGACACAAGATTAATTCTTCAGGGAATATTAACACAGGAATAATATAATTCATTAAGCTTCTAATGTAAGCTACGTATATACATAATTCTCGCCATTCTTATGTTAGCATCAAAGTAACGACTGTAAACAGTCATAGTTCTAGCAATTTAGGACAATTTAGAACAATAGTCAGGAATGTAAACACAGTTCTGACACCATTAGCACCATAGATGGAGTTGTAGTCAGCCACAACACTGACAACACTAGTAACATAGAGTTGCTGTCAGCCACAACACTGACAACACTAGTAACATAGAGTTGCTGTCAGCCACAACACTGACAACACTAGTAACATAGGGTTGTAGTCAGCCACAACACTGACAACACTAGTAACATAGGGTTGTAGTCAGCCACAACACTGACAACACTAGTAACATAGGGTTGCTGTCAGCCACAACACTGACAACACTAGTAACATAGGGTTGTAGTCAGCTACAATACTGACAACACTAGTAACATAGGGTTGTAGTCAGCCACAACACTGACAACACTAGTAACATAGGGTTGTAGTCAGTCACAACACTGACAACACTAGTAACATAGAGTTGTAGTCAGCCACAACACTGACAACACTAGTAACATAGAGTTGCTGTCAGCCACAACACTGACAACACTAGTAACATAGAGTTGCTGTCAGCCACAACACTGACAACACTAGTAACATAGAGTTGCTGTCAGCCACAACACTGACAACACTAGTAACATAGGGTTGTAGTCAGCCACAACACTGACAACACTAGTAACATAGGGTTGCTAGTCAGCCACAACACTGACAACACTAGTAACATAGGTTGTGTCACAACACTGAAACATAGTAACATAGTTGTAGTCAGCACATACTGACAACACTAGTAACATAGGGTTGTAGTCAGCCACAACACTGACAACACTAGTAACATAGG
Source organism: Cherax destructor (assembly GCA_009830355.1). Classification (NCBI taxonomy): domain Eukaryota; kingdom Metazoa; phylum Arthropoda; class Malacostraca; order Decapoda; family Parastacidae; genus Cherax; species Cherax destructor. The sequence continues at coordinate 85,092 of WNWK01006493.1, forward strand.
GTTGTAGTCAGCCACAACACTGACAACACTAGTAACATAGGGTTGTAGTCAGCCACAACACTGACAACACTAGTAACATAGGGTTGTAGTCAGCCACAACACTGACAACACTAGTAACATAGGGTTGTAGTCAGCCACAACACTGACAACACTAGTAACATAGGGTTGCTGTCAGCCACAACACTGACAACACTAGTAACATAGGGTTGTAGTCAGCTACAATACTGACAACACTAGTAACATAGGGTTGTAGTCAGCCACAACACTGACAACACTAGTAACATAGGGTTGTAGTCAGTCACAACACTGACAACACTAGTAACATAGGGTTGTAGTCAGCCACAACACTGACAACACTAGTAACATAGGGTTGTAGTCAGCCACAACACTGACAACACTAGTAACATAGGGTTGTAGTCAGCCACAACACTGACAACACTAGTAACATAGGGTTGTAGTCAGCTACAATACTGACAACACTAGTAACATAGGGTTGTAGTCAGCCACAACACTGACAACACTAGTAACATAGGGTTGCTGTCAGCCACAACACTGACAACACTAGTAACATAGGGTTGCTGTCAGCCACAACACTGACAACACTAGTAACATAGGGTTGTAGTCAGCTACAATACTGACAACACTAGTAACATAGGGTTGTAGTCAGCCACAACACTGACAACACTAGTAACATAGGGTTGCTGTCAGCCACAACACTGACAACACTAGTAACATAGGGTTGTAGTCAGCTACAATACTGACAACACTAGTAACATAGGGTTGTAGTCAGCCACAACACTGACAACACTAGTAACATAGGGTTGTAGTCAGTCACAACACTGACAACACTAGTAACATAGGGTTGTAGTCAGTCACAACACTGACAACACTAGTAACATAGGGTTGTAGTCAGCCACAACACTGACAACACTAGTAACATAGGGTTGTAGTCAGCCACAATAATGACAACAACACTGATAACATTAGCGCCAAAGTTACGGCTATAGTCAGCCTCATCGCTGACAACATTTAAACTTAGCAGAGACGTTAAGACGATGCTGCTCTGTGTAGCTGAAGTGAGCGTGCTTGTGGGCGTGAGCGTGCTTGTGGGCGTGAGCGTGCTTGTGGGCGTGGGCGTATGTGTGGGTGTATGTGTGAGAGAGTTTGCTTTGTTGTGGTAGGGCGTAAGGGGAGTGGTTATGGGTGTCTGCGTGGGTGACTATGTGGGTTTGGATACGGACGTGGTGGGTGTGGGCGTGGTGTGCGCGTGGGTATTGGTATTGGCTTAGGTGTGGGCGAGTGTATTATCGGGACTGTTGGTTTACGGGGGATGGTGTTGGAGTGTGGTAACTGGCCCAGTTACCATTTCTCTCGTACCCCAATTAAACTGGGGTACAAGAGAAATGGTATGGGTATAGGCATGAAAAATTGCAGTGATAAGGTATCAGAGAGGTGTTCGTGGTTTGAATGTTGGCATCTGTTTGTAGGTGTGAACATGGTAGTGTGGGTGTGATTGTGTGTCGTTGTGGGCGTAAGTGCGTTGGTGTGGGTGTGATAGTGTAGTTTTGAGGGTGGTAGTGATGTAGTGTGAGTTGGGAGTGGATTTGGGTGTGAACGTGGGAGAGTGCAGCGTCAGGGATGAGGAGCCTAGGTGTGGGTGGGTGAGTCGACGAGATGGGAGAGGGCGTGGGTGTGAGCGTGGGAGAGTGCAGTTTCAAGGGTGTGAGAGTGATCAGAAGACGGGGCTACCACGCCACCTCACTACCGAGGTAAACAAGAGTACCCGGGCAGTTTTTGTTTACTTACTGTTGAAAATATAAGGTCACTTTGGTCACGGAGGCAGATGGCTGAGTGCCACTGTGCTCACTCCTCGACTACCTAAATGTTTTAGGTACCTCACTGTTCAGTAGGATCACGTTGTGTATTTCTGGGCTTTGGATGACGTACAGACGTCTAATAACACCTGTTGCCCTTGTTCACTGTTCATCTGTTGTGCGTCTCACCCAGGCAGGATACGTGTATATTGATACCGCGGTGTTAGTCAACTGTTGTTGAGTGTACAACCCAGGCAGGATATATTGAGTGTACCACCCAGGCAGGATATATTGAGTGTACCACCCAGGCAGGATATATTGAGTGTACCACCCAGGCAGGATATATTGAGTGTACCACCCAGGCAGGATATATTGAGTGTACCACCCAGGCAGGATATATTGAGTGTACCACCCAGGCAGGATATATTGAGTGTATCACCCAGGCAGGATATATTGAGTGTACCACCCAGGCAGGATATATTGATTCTAAAGGAAATAAGATGAGTTTTTATCGCTGCGCGATCCGAGAGAGATATCCCCTTCACAGATAACCCCCTCTCTCTCTCTCTCTGTATGTCTGTCTGTCTGTCTGTCTGTCTGTCTGTCTCTCTCTCTCTGTCTGTCTCTCTCTCTCTCTCTCTCTCTCTCTCTCTCTCTCTCCTCTCTCTCTCTCTCTCTTCTCTCAATGGATTTCGAGGTAACACCTCTCCTTTCTGCTCTGTCTGTGGAAAACGCGGTTCTCCTGAGCTCGTGTCATGTAGACTATTTTCTGGTAGTGTGTTTCCGTAGGTGAGGGGCAACATACATCTCGTAACTCTGTGCTACTCTGTTCACAGAGCCTTATTTCGAGATAGTTATTTCTGACATTTTCTATGGTTATGTGTTTGGTTATGGGTATGTGTTTCAGGCCTTGAGTATAACCCTAGACTTACCTTGTTCTGACTAGCTTCTTTGCACTGTCGTAGTCGGAGTTTATAAGTTGCTGAACTTGGATTCAGTAATTTGGTTGTTTTTTCTTTGTGTGGAGGACTTTTCGATTGTCCTCAGGGTCGTTTTTTGGTCTTCATCCTTGCCTGACGCTGTGCTGTTCTCGGCTACTTCATTCATTTTGCTGTTTGGTGAACTGGTCTTTTTACTTTAAAGCAAGATGTTAAATTGCCTTTATGTGGGTCAGAAATTAGTTTATTAAGGGACTCCTTTTGTCAGTCAAGTTCTAAGTCGAGTCTAACCGAGCACAATACACACACACACACACACACACACATATATATATATATATATATATATATATATATATATATATATATATATATATATATATATATATATTACTCTTGTACTTTTAAGTAAATTTCAGTAAAGATGGTATAGTATTCTTTGAGAGTATTTCTGAGTAAACTATCATAAGTAAAGTGCTGTTAGCACCATTAAATTAAATATTCAGAATATAGAATATATAAATATTAACAGAAGCTATACAGCAAGCGATGCGTAGGAGCCTAGTATATTATTTTAAAGTTTACGTTCTGCTGTAAATAATATTAAAACTAGAAACCTTTTTTGCTATTAACGTTCTCAAACTATTATTGGTTAGTTTTAATCCAACCATCTGTAATCCCAGAGCGCTATCAGGAGCCCAATATGGTACAGGATAATTGGTCTTGAATTCTTACTAAGGAATTGTTACGAAACCAGTGACAGGCTGGAGGAGGATCAGTAAGTTGACCTTGTAGTGTTCTCTGGTAGCTGTCTATGCTGATATATATATAGCATTTTTGTAACAATGTTAATAACTCTAATGGGGTTAATAACACTGGTGAGGTCAGTAACATTGGTAAAGTCAACACTGGTCATGTCAATAACCCTCAAGGTGTGAAGCAGCGGAGTGTGGGAACTGTGTCGACCATCCTCACCCTGCCACACTCTGCCAGCCTCGGGCACTAGCTGACCTGCCCACTCTTCTGGAGGAGGTAGGGCACCACACCAGCTCTAAGTGAGTTAGGGAGGGCACTACACTAGCTCTTGGTGGGTTAGGGAGGGCACTAAACTAGCTCTAGGTGGGTTAGGGAGGGCACCACACCAGCTCTAGGTGGGTTAGGGAGGGCACCACACCAGCTCTAGGTGGGTTAGGGAGGGCACTACACTAGCTCTAGGTGGGTTAGGGAGGGCACTACACTAGCTCTAGGTGGGTTAAGGAGGGCACCACACCAGCTCTAGGTGGGTTAGGGAGGGCACTACACTGGCTCTAGGTGGGTTAGGGAGGGCACCACACCAGCTCTAGGTGGGTTAGGGAGGGCACTACACTGGCTCTAGGTGGGTTAGGGAGGGCACCACACCAGCTCTAGGTGGGCTAGAGTAGACCGCTACAGAGTAAGGCGGAAGAGAAGAAAGTAGCATCCGTCCTCCGCTATCAACAGCCAAGACAGAGAGAAGTGGGACAGATGACTCCCACTCCGGGTGAAGTTCAGAAAACAGTGAAGACGCTTGGGTGAGAAAAACTATAGACAAACATCGCTAAAAACACACGACAACCCTATCAGTTACATGACTAATCAATATAGCAATGAGTTATTTATTTTGGCCGGGTGGGAAGAAAGACCATCAGTTGGACGGCTTTCATCTTCTGCTTAAACACTTATTTAAGAATTATGTCATAATTAAATATTGCCATTCCAGCAACGAACATCAATAATAAAGAACAAAAAGGCACAATATCGTGACTGGAACAATACACAAATAACCCGCACATAGGAGAGGGGAGCTTATGACGGCATTTTGGTCCGACTTGAACCATTTACAAAGTCACACTGTGTGTGTTTTACTCGTAAATGGTCCAAGTCTGACCGAAACGTCGTCGTACGCTCCTCTCTCCTGTGTGCGGGGTATTATTGTAACAATAATAATTTTCATAATACAAAATAGTTATAGCACTGGGGACATAATAGTCATGGAATGAAGGTATCCCTTCATTCCATGATCCCAGGAAGGTATCCCTTCATTCCATGATCCCAGGAAGGTATCCCTTCATTCCATGATCCCAGGAAGGTATCCCTTCATTCCATGATCCCAGGAAGGTATCCCTTCATTCCATGATCCCAGGAAGGTATCCCTTCATTCCATGATCCCAGGAAGGTATCCCTTCATTCCATGATCCCAGGCACCTGTGACTCAGTGCACGTGACTGGAATAGTGCAGAGTGAGTCATAAGTTGATAATGCAGTTAAATATTAATGTTGAAGAGTTGAAGAGAATCAGAAGAGGCATTCATAAGTCATATGGAAAATAATAGTCAAATTTATTCAATAAATTTTAAAATTTGGACATATGCTGTCCAAATCTAACCTTCCAAAGAGAACAAAATCCTAAAATGCACAGGCATATGATTCTAAAGCTGCTGAGAAGTTGCATTATCACTTTGTATGCATTAAAAACTTAAAGCTAATCAGATGTGGCACTCAAAAATAATAGCATGAAAAGCAGTATTTAAATTCTGTTTCTTCCAAAAAAAGTGAACTGGGACCATGCAGGTTAAAATCAATCCAAACTGTTCTCTTCGTAAGACTGACCAGCTTACTAGAAAGTATTATGTAAGCCTAGTGTACATAACACACAAATGTTTAAGAATGGTGTTGAGGACAAACGTGTGTTATAAACACATAAATAGAACATTGAACTGATCTAACCCAGGATAACCAAATAAAGTCCAACACTGTGATTTATTTCTGATTAGCAGAGACATTCTCCAGTTATTTCACAGAAACCAATATAATTAATATAGTTGGCACATGATCACTTACACAACAATAGATTGTTTCCTTAGATAAAAACGCATCATTTTCCAGTTATTGCACAGAATCAAACAAAATTCGTGCCTTCTCAACATTAACTCGTGAAACATTCTATCCATTTCATGGGTCGCATCAGCCACTGAAGATCGATGTCCCTCAGAATTGTTTTATTTTAATCAGAAGAAAGCGCTAAGAACGTAGGGTTCATATAGCCCCTGGAAAATGAGAGGCATTCAACAGCCTCTCAACAACATCAAGGGAAAAAATAATGCAATAAGGTAAAATAATAGTATAGTCTTTCAAGGTTAATAATGGAGAGTGACGGATCGAAGGAGTCTATTACCAGTAATGACACGGTAACAAAAATATGCATAGATCACCCACGCATGCACATAGATCACCCACGCATGCACATAGATCACCCACGCATGCACATAGATCACCCACGCATGCACATAGATCACCCACGCATGCACATAGATCACCCACGCATGTACATAGATCACCCACGCATGCACATAGATCACCCAGGCATGCACATAGATCACCCACGCATGCACATAGATCACCCACGCATGCACATAGATCACCCACGCATGCACATAGATCACCCACGCATGCACATAGATCACCCACGCATGCACATAGATCACCCACGCATGTACATAGATCACCCACGCATGCGCATAGATCACCCACGCATGCACATAGATCACCCACGCATGCACATAGATCACCCACGCATGCACATAGATCACCCACGCATGTACATAGATCACCACAAACCCCCATGCACATAGATCACCCACGCATGCACATAGATCACCCACGCATGCACATAGATCACCCACGCATGCACATAGATCACCCACGCATGCACATAGATCACCCACGCATGCACATTGATATCCGCATGCATAGATCACCCACGCATGCACATAGATCACCCACGCATGCACATAGATCACCCACGCATGCCCTAGATCACCCACGCATGCACATAGATCACCCACGCATGCACATAGATCACCCACGCATGCACATAGATCACCCACGCATGCACATAGATCACCCACGCATGCCCTAGATCACCCACGCATGCACATAGATCACCCACGCATGCACATGGATCACCCACGCATGCACATGGATCACCCACGCATGCACATAGATCACCCACGCATGCACATAGATCACCCACGCATGCACATAGATCACCCACGCATGCACATAGATCACCCACGCATGCACATAGATCACCCACGCATGAACATAGATCACCCACGCATGCACATAGATCACCCACGCATGCACATAGATCACCCACGCATGCACATAGATCACCCACGCATGCACATAGATCACCCACGCATGCACATAGATCTCCCACGCATGCACATAGATCACCCACGCATGCACATAGATCACCCACGCATGCACATAGATCACCCACGCATGCACATAGATCACCCACGCATGCACATGGATCACCCACGCATGTACATAGATCACCCACGCATGCACATAGATCACCCACGCATGCACATGGATCACCCACGCATGCACATGGATCACCCACGCATGCACATGGATCACCCACGCATGCACATGGATCACCCACGCATGTACATAGATCACCCACGCATGCACATAGATCACCCACGCATGCACATGGATCACCCACGCATGCACATAGATCACCCACGCATGCACATGGATCACCCACGCATGCACATGGATCACCCACGCATGCACATGGATCACCCACGCATGCACATAGATCACCCACGCATGCACATAGCCCCATGAATCTTGCCCAAGACAGGTATCAGGTATCGAAGCAGCGGTTTTTGCGGCAAAGTTGTATACCAGTTATCTATTTGAGAACATTGCGGTATTAACTTTCTTTTGTAACTCATCTGAATCCATCGCTTCCAAGTTTTTAAAAAAAATCAGTGTTACCTACACAGTTTAAACCAATAAGATTTTTTTCTTATGAAATGCATCATCGTTAATATTTTGAAGGCGATCATACATCATTTAGTTATAATGGAAATTAATCTCATTTTGTATCAGTAAAATTGTCAAATCGGGACTTATTCAGCTCAATAATAATGTGAATCTGAATGTGACGTCAATCATAAGAAGTATTCTTCAGGTATCAGACGGATTCCAATGATTCAGTTTTTTTGCTAATTTAGTATACTTACAAATCAGCATTATTCTGTTCGTAAGATGCATCGGTTAATAAATATTAATGCCGTTCAGAAGAGGTAAGGTTTAGCGCTTAGTTTTGATTATAAAAATAATAACCAGAAGAGGTAAACTCAAATCTATTTAACGTGATTTAAAGGGAATAAAAATGTCATACTACATAATAGGGAAAATTGTAAATGCGCAGCTTCACTCTTCAGCTTCACTCTTCAGCTTCACTCTTCACCTTCACTCTTCACCTTCACTCTTCACCTTCACTCTTCACCTTCACTCTTCACCTTCACTCTTCACCTTCACTCTTCACCTTCACTCTCCGCTGTCAATGATATGGAAGGCATCATTTTTTAAACATTTGAAGTCAAGTTATTGGACCATACCATCTCACGTTGGTCTTCAGACACATGATAGAACTGATGAATTAGCAAGAAGTAGATTACAACCTTGGACTGTCAACCAGAAGTTCCAGAAAAATAATACGAAAAGAACTCCAGTTGTACTTCACTGACTTGAGACCGAGGGAGACTGACTTCAGTCATTCTATCATCATTCTATCACCCAGGAGGAGCTGCATGTCTGGTACTTCCAAGAAAATCAGCAGACTCTTCGATGTCACTAGTTCTGGCTTCGGCTGGGTTACAAGTACCTCTGGGAGGTTCCCACCAGTTGATGTAGGAATATTTAATGTAATAAACGTTCCCATACGGACTATGTTCACACTGCATCATTATGTGCTGGAATGCGATGCTGAATCCACAGTCAACTCACTTACAAATGTTCAAGAAATGTCAAAGTATTTTATCCACAGTGACATGACTAGCAAATATGGAAAAATACCCTGGCTTTGCCTATTGTAAATAACTGATAATAATAATAATAGCAACAATAATAATAACATCGATAATAATCAAACTGGTAGACTGATGGAGGATCCAGGAGACGCTGTCTTCAGCATACACTTGCCTGGGCGTCGTGGCCACTGAACAATTAAGAGGCGGATGTGTGATAGCGCTGAGACGAGAGAATCTGGAGAAACAACAACACCCTTGTCAAGCTGTGAGTCCCGGAACTTGTGTGTGTGTGTGTGTGTGTGTGTGTGTGTGTGTGTGTGTGTGTGTGTGTGTGTGTGTGTGTGTGTGTGTCGCGACCACATCACTGAAGTTACAAACTTTATTATGAAGAGTTCATACCTTAGTTGGCATCGGTGGGTGGGGTGGCACTCCCAGGTGCACACGGTCAGGGAGACCAACGCTGTACATCGGACCTGGTGTTACCAACAGCGTTGTAAGGTGGTCTGATGCACAGCCTGATTGGTCAGAAACTAAGCCACTATTGTCAGACAGTAAAGTGAGTCTCTACCATTCACTGTGCTGAATAACCCACGCGGGTGCAGCGCTTCGTAAAGCACAATACAATGGTGATGTAGGGATGTCTAGGTTGGTTAATGGGGGTTTGAAGCCTATTGACTATACGATGGTCATTAAGACTGCACGTAAACCTTTCCCGACCAGAAACAATACTTTAATTTCTAAGTTTGGAATTGAAGTAAACTTTCAGCACTTTCAGCCACTTTACAGCACTTCGGTTAAGTGTTTCGCTAATACAGCGGTTTTCAATTATACACATTCTTCAGTTATTCACTCGCTATAAGCTAAGGATAAAATTAATTTAAGGTAAGTAATGTGTACTGTATATGCATTTTAAAGGTCTAGCTCTATTGCTCACTTAATATATGATATCAGGCTTTTATATGCATTTGAAAGTGATAAATGGCTGTTTCACTTTACAGCGATTTTAAATAACAAAAAGGCACAATACCGTGACTGGAACAATACACAAATAACCCGTACATGGGAGAGGGAGCTTACCACGACGTTTCGGTCCAACTTGGACCATTTACAAAGTCACACTGACAAAAAGGAGAGAAGAAGGGAGTATACTGTCCCCCGTGGCCTGGTGCCTGAAGCTCTCGCTTCACACGCGTTCGATTCCCAGCGCGGGTAGAAACATTGGGCGTTTCTTTACACCGGTTGACTATGTTCACCCATCAGTAAAATGGGTACCTGGGTGTTAGTCGACTGGTGTGGGTCGCATCCTGGGACAAAACTGACCTAATTTGCTTTCTATATATGTAGTAGTATGTCACTGATGTCAGCTATGACTGTATACCTTGTACATGTACTTGTAGTAAATATATTATTATTAATATTATTATATATAGTCCAGTAGACAGGAACGAGACAAGAGAGGTGGTAGTAGTGGAGTCAGTCAAAGACTAAGAAAGAGGAGCACTGCAAGGGAGTTAGGGGCCCACAAAGGGTAGGAATAAGAACACAGAGCGGGAAAAATAACAACAATGGACTAAATACCAAAGGCAGAAGAAAGAAAACCCAAAGGAGAAAGAGGAAGAGGGAGAAGGGAAAAAAAAAGAATCAGGTTAAATCACGGGTGACTTATATTTTTTAAACCTTAAAAAAAATCTTTAGATCAGGAAATATGTTCATCCCAAGTATCAGAAACGACAACTAAATTGTCCACACACAAGTGTCAGTACCTACTAGTATGATGAACGCAAGGTGTCAGGATCGTCGTCAGGGTCTGTACATACAGAAGGCACAAGACTATTCAAAGAATTTTTTTATTTTGATTTGTATGGGAAACTTGACCCATCCTTCCTTGAGCACCTTGCAAAGGTTCACTTACGTTATGACCAAAAGTCAATTAGAACAGACTGCACCCTGTACACTTTTGCACAGTTTCTCTCATAGCAAAAAGGTAAAGATTCATCTCATTTTGTAGGAAAATACAGGCAATAAGTACCTATCATGATTTTCAAAGTTCGGTGAAACCTTTCCAAGGCTCCTGAAGATTGAGGGTGATAAACTGAAGGAAGGTTTTACTTAATGCGTAATCGGCTCAACACTTCTCTAAAGGCTTTAACAGTAAAGTTGGCACCTTGAACACTGTGAATACTGTGGAATTCCCGCTTAGCATATAAATCTAACGAGGGATTTTAAAATTTCCTTACTATTAATACTATGCACGGGAACTGCCTCAGATTACCTGGTGGTTTTTATCAAGAATCGTAATGAGACATTGGTTACCCGGTTGATTTGGCCTTAGGTAAAGGCTCAACACAGTCTGTGATCAGGTCTGCAAAAGGTTCTCCATCAGCTGGTATAGGACGAAGTGGCGAAGGTTTGGTGTAATGACCGGGTTTTCCCACTTGCTACACCAGGCATAACCTGGTGTAGCTTCAGACATCTCGTTATAAACTTGCCCAGTCACAATATTTACTAATACGATAGACAGTCTTAGGTACACCCAAATGTCCCTTCCACGTATGAATTTTGGGAAACCCTCAAAACCTTTTGGGTACAACTAACCTATCATCTGTTGTGATCCCCCCTTACCTCCTTACTAACAGGTTTGCTTATTAATTATTTTTAAGAGAGTATTTAATAGGGTACACAGCGTCGGCTTCAGAAACCATCGATTTAAAAGCAGAGGCAAAAGTAGGGTCTCTTTGTTGCTCTTTCCTGAAGATCGGTCCGTCTGATATACCTTTGATATACCTTTGAAGAGTTTCGAGAGTATCTACTTCTGGCCCGGCCATGGGCCAGGCTCTTGGTGCTTGCCTGGTCAACCAGGCTGTTGCTGGAGGCCCGCTGCCCCACATATCCATCACAGCCTGGTTGATCTGGCACCTGGTGAAATATTTGTCCAGTTTCCTCTTGAAGGCTTCACACTGGTTCCAGCCGTGTTTCGGATATCTTCTGGTAAGATGTTGAATAGTCTGGGACCCCAGATGTTAATACAGTGCTCCTGATTGTCCCCACTGCACCCTGCTCCTCACTGGGTTTATTTTACACTTTCTCCATATCTCTCACTCCAGTATGTTGTTATGGCAGTGTGCAGATTTGGGACCAGGCCCTCAAGTACTTTCTGGCATTGAGTCAGAAGCATCTGGCAATCCTGCTACTCAAGAATAGGAAAGGTTAACATTCTCACAAGACTTTCACTTGGTCATTGTCCGAGGTACAGTCATAACTGGAGCTGGGGTAAAACGTTCTGTAGTCACTACAGATTCGGGACACAATCTGGAACACAGTATATCCTTACTAAGTAAAAAGTAGTGTCTCACTGGAAATTCGCCGGATACGCCTACAGCTTCAAATAACCTGAAAAGTATTTACTCCTGACAAAAATTCTGTGTAGGGATCTCAAAAGACCACCCCTCCATAAGCTTCTAAAAGAACAGAACGGTGCAAGGAAGTTTCATTAGATACTGGGAGTACTTCCTTTAATAAAGGGAGCAGTAGGCACCTGTATCCCGGAAAGTGGTCGCCTGTATTGGAGAGTCAGTCTCCCTCATTGATACCTTACTACTACTACTATAGAAGTGGGACATACATGCATCCACTTTGATCTTGCTAGTAGTGATACTTAGCAGGGAAGCTTTATTTCCTATGGGTTGTTGAGAACAGAATTTACTAGACTTGCCGCTTGGGAAAACCGTCTTTGGAGTTTGAGATAGTCTGGTGTATTATGGCCGGGCTCACAGCAGTAACGATGTGATAAAGGCTCTGCAATCTTGTCTCGTACACCTTTCTGGTCTTGAGGTGTGTGTCGTGACTCATTCCCAGCCTCTGTCCTCTGACCACCATCAGTCTTTTATCCATACAATACTAGTAGGAAGAAACCTTAATGGGTATTTTACTTAGAAACCGATTAGTTTCAGAGGTGTCTGCTAACTTAGCTACTTCAATGGCTGATATGAGAGTATGGTTTTCTAAGAAGATCCTCTCCTCCTGACCAACCGATTTAAGAAGACTGACCAACCGATTTAAGAAGTCTGCCTCACAGCCAGGCAAGCAGGTGTAATCACCTTGGCTTTCACCTTATTGGCTGGTTAAACTAGACAGTACAGCAGTGGGGCCCCAGAACTCCTATACTCTGAATTTTTTTTTTATATTTTATTAAAAACAGTACAGACAAGTATAGACAAGAAGAGTTACAACAGGAACAAAATATGTATGTGATAATATCATAATTATACACTGTCATAATCCAACACATCAGCAGGATAGAATTTGACATTTCATATTCGATGTAAGCCCGTTACATCATAACCCGCAAATGCGGAAACACAACATTCAAAACAATGATAAGTACTATAACAAGCATAGTATTATGTCACTAAATACAATTACAAACCAAGACCCCCCCCCTCCCGGAGCACCGTACAACACGTGCTCTAGTACCTGGACCCTCCTGCAGCTCCACAGTGTACAAATCACAAGGGAAACCCCAACTTAACTTATTTGTGTTGAGAGGCCAACACAGTGTTTCTCAACATAATATATCATACCTCCGAACTCTAAACATAAACATCTAACCATGTGTACTTTAAACATGTTGATACCGTTATTTCAAACTTTTACATCTTATTGAAAACGGTACATACAGGTATATACAATACAATAAAAGGATACCTAATATGAATGTAAATTATGTTCAACAATGCTTATTAATATTACAACACGCCGACAACCCCCTTCCCCTAATACATTTACAAATCAAAGTCAACCTTACCATGTATACTATTGGCCATACATAAATATTGTTCGTTTGCCTTAGTATTACATACAAGTTAAGTCGAAACACATTTTTGTTCAATACAAATTATCTTTGTGGACACTGGACTCCAGTCCGACTCTCATGTGTGTTACATGGGGATCAAGAAGCACCTAAGTTTACTTCTCCAATCATTACTAAACATTCGAGGCTACAAAACACAATTCTCCTACCACAGGTCTTGTTCATGGTAAGCATACCATCCAAGGTTAATTGCCATAACTCTCCACATGCTTTGGTGTGCTCCCTAACACAAGACTAGGTGTCCTTTTGATATCATCAGAAAAACCTTAGGTTCTCTGGCATTAGATCTCTTAATTCTCCCCCTCTTACTAGGTACACAAAACACCTAACTAAACCTCAGTACATATTACCAGTATACATCGGACCACATAAGAAATTTTAACACATGACCAATCAAAACTAATAAGAATCATAGCCTAATTGTATACTATGTTCTATCCATCAGATATACAACTTGGAAATCTCTCCATGTTGTCAATTCACACAATCTGAGTCGGTCCTATGAAAGACTACAAAAGTAACGCAAACAGAGGATATAACCCTTATTTGTCACAATGGGTTGTCACTGTCTCTGAAAGTCTTCGGACTAAATAGCTGGATTTGAATATCCAACTCTCATACTCTATACTACTATATAAGACCGACTCTCTCCATGCAAAAGAAGTTTACCTACCACTTAATAACTAACAGTTCCACCAAAATGATAAAACCATGCACTGTCTCCATTTTGAACTCCCCCAGTCTGAGTCAACAATCACACCGAGAACCTAACCCCGACCAACTACAGGTCACCTTCCTCATCCTAGGCCACATCCACATCTTGCACACATTTCACTAGCTCACTTCATACATAAAATGAAAACACCCTCCCCTCACCGAAGACCAGCCCACACGCTCCGTCATGGTACCATTCAACACGCAGTGGATGTCACAAACCCTTTAATACATCCATCGTTAGATGTCTATATCCCAACGAAAAGTCTCTCCCCAGCTATGTCCATACACTTCACGATTTCTACATTTCGTTCTGTAAAACCGACACGCCAGTGCCCTGATGCGCGTCGCACTTCTAATCTCCCGCATCCCCCAAGAAACATATATAAAATCGAGTACCAAGTACGAAACCGATCGTCGGACCGCATCCGAACAACCCCATACCTCTAAACTTAACGCCCTAAGCATCGACAATCCCTCACCGCCTACCTGTCGTAGGACGCACTGAAACCAGTTCCTCACCCTTATTAATTCTTCACAAAAGTATACGACATGGTAGGCCGTTTCCGGCCATCCACACCGTAACAGTTTTGATCCCGAGTCACACCCATTACATACAACTGCGCCCTAGACGCTAGGATGCCATGAAGGAAACGGAATCCAGTTTCTCGAACCGAGGTTGCAATCGCAATCTCTTGAACCAATACCATATGGTCTTCCAATGGTAACCCGGATAAACCTCCTCACCAATGACCTCACCCACGTACATACCAATATTATCCAGTTTACATACCTTTACCCTCTTGGGGTTTTGTACTACCAATAGATGCGCAACATGGCTTCACACAACATTAAATCTTTACCCACCCACCACCTTCTAACCTCTCTCATTACTGCGTCAACCTCGCCCCCTAACTCCGCCTCGCTCTAGATATTCTGCCGCACATAAATACCAATCAAACGCCTATGTACCGGTATTAGCCCCATACCTCCTTAGCTATTTTTGTCATGACGACGTCCTTCCCAACCAATGTCGACGGAATCCCCATATAAAATTCAAAACTCTCCTCTGTAACCTCAGTACATCCTCCGGAAGCAAAGGATAAACTGCTGCCACAAACCATAATTTACTATACACAAGAACGTTTATGACAATTACCCTCTGAAGTATTGTCACCTCACTCGGTTGCCATCCAGCCATTCTACGAATGGCTGCATCTACAACTAAAGAAGAATTAATTGTTCTTGCAGATCTTTCCTCATCACAAAAATGTACTCCACATATTTTAAGGCTCTCGACAGTTTTCCACCCATACTCCTTGCCCAACGTCCCCCCACCCAGGACCCCACCTCCAAAATTTTGATTTTTCCCTGTTAACACGCATCCCTGACGCATCTCCAAAAAAACTATAACCCTGTTAATGAATTCCAAACCTACCCTACTACGCACCATTATGGTAGTATCATCAACGTATCCTATGATGCCCACCTCTACACCCTGCGCACTAAAACCCTGCCCCACTCCTCCGTTAACTAACCTATAAAAAGGGTCCTGCAAACAGGCAAACAAGAGCTGGGAGAGGGACACCCTGCCGCAGCCCCCACCCCATGCCTATCGCGGACCCCACCCTCCCATTCACCTGAACCCGTAGTTTTGCATCAATGTATAGCATACGCACCCATGACACTATCTCTTCTCCAAAACCCTGTTTTAATAAAATTGCAAATAAAGTCTCCTATCTACATTATCAAAAGCCTTTTCCCAATCCAATCCCAATACTCCTCCCCATGACGTGCCTCCACAAAACCTTTAATTCTACGATGGCCGACCCTCATAGACCTTCCAGGAATCCCATATTGCCCTTCCCATACCACTTTATCTAACACTCGTTTCATACGATTAGCTAAAATTCTTGCAAAAATCTTATAATCCGCTCCTAACAACGTGATGGGTCTATATTTCCTAGAGTTCCATGTATGTGTACCTTCGGCACTAAAACGACGATCCCCAACCCCACCTCCCCACCCATTTTTCCATCATCTTTCATAGCATTGTATAAACGGACCAGGACGTGTTTTAAAGTTTCCAATGGACTACATAAAAATCCCCGAAATTCCATTCCAACCCGGCGATTTTCCCATTGCCTGACTCCGAACGGCCTGGGCAACCTCCTCCTCCGTTATATTTCCCTCCATGGCCATTCTATCCACATCATTCACGTTCGCCACTATACTATGTAGTAAAGCCTCCTCGCCTCCTGATTCCCTCTCACCAATCCATTTTTGTGCAAACCATTTATCCGCATAGTTCCCCATGCTTTCTGTAGTACATAGCCTTTGTCCCTTACAGTATCTAGCCAAGTCCTCATCAACAACCAAAGACATCACCGTTGTCGCCTTGCGTCGCAACCTGAAACTTCGAAGGACTCGAACAGAGGGCTTATCCCCCCATAGCACCTCCTCTATTCCCGCCCGCACCCTCAACGCCTGAAAATTCTCGTTCTGTATATCCTGTAATTGACTTCTAAGACACTCTATTTCTGCTTGATCATACCTTCCTCCCGCACCGTAACAATCTCTCAACTGACCCTCAAGGTACCTATATGACGCATCTTCCCTCCCTAACCTACTGTAAAAACCCTTTATTGCCAACTTTGCTCTTGAATTCCACCAATCCACCACATTCCCGATTCCTCTACCACCGTCCCACAACCTCTCCCACCATAACCCAAAAGACTCCAAAGCCTCTAAACCCTTCAACAATCTAACATTTAATTTCCAGTAGCTAGGGAAAACTCGAACAACACCTTCCCATTCTAGAGCTGCCAGCACGCCCTATGGTCCGTGAAACCCAAATCCACACATTCTACCCTCCCACAACGTATTAAATCAGTGATGTACACTATCTAAACGTGCGGCATAACCTTCCGACAAAATGTGAAATCTAGTTCCACCCCCACCTCCAATCACGTCTACAACACCAACCGCCGTAGTACATCCCGTAAAATCTCTAAGAGACACCCCCACCTCTTGGCTCAACATCCTTTCCCTAATAACACAATTCCAATCCCCGGCAATCACGGAAACTAAAGGAGGCCCCTGAGAAAATATACTAAATGCTGCGTACAAAATCTTCCTTCACCTGTCTATTAGATGTTGCTGGCATATACACACAAACAAAACCTACTTGTATATGCCCCCATGTTCCCACAACACGCACAACCGTCCCCACCGCCCCAATCCCATGCCAACAACGTAAAAGGACTGGTCTCCCGTATGCCTACTACAACCCCACCTTTGAACTTGTCCGAGTTCCCACATAACATGTATACCCTCGCACTCGCAACTCACTTCCACACCTAAAATTATGTTCTTGCATAAAGAACACATCAACATCCAAACGTCTTAGTGATACCTCCACCCATCGTCTCTTGACCTCTGAACAGAGGCCATTAACATTTATTGTAATGCACTTGAAGACAGTGGTGGGGTTTTATCATTTCTCTTCCCAGTTGCTGACAAACTGGACTTGGACTTACCGCTACTACTTCTAAAGGACTTCCCACCACTCCCACCTAACTTACCTAAGTCACCTTGTCACTTTTGGCTACATCTGCCCAAACCTTTTTGCTTGTCCTCTGGCCTGGAGTTAGAATGTCATCCTCCACGGGTGTATTGGCCTCTTACGGGAAGCTCCTCGTACTCCATATCACCCATATTATCTTCCCTGTGCACCTCCACGTCTGCCACTATCACAGACTTATGAGGTACACGCCTTCCCTCTGCACCCACACTACTCACAAGTACAGTCTCCACCACCGGTGAAATCACCGGCGTGGATACGAAATCCACTGGCGTCGGGCTGTCAAGGAGCCTCTGAATTTCGTCAAAACCAGGCAACTCCATGGACGGGCTCAGCACCTCTTCCACCAGAGGTGACTCACCGCGGCATCACCATCTTGATCGCCCTCAGATACTGGTGGCAACGTCAAGACGACTTCCTCTGCAGCCTCCACCGCTGCACTCCATTTCCATTAACAGGTAACTCCTTCAGAACGTCCTCTACCACCGGTATGTCATCCTTCGGTGGGTGAACGCACTCGTCCATCATTACACTAAGTGTCGCTTCAGGTTGTTCCGTCCGCTGCTGCCACCTCCGTCGCTCGCAATTCGCGGCCATATGGCCAGGGCCACCACACAGACAGCATAGATTCCTTGGGACCATCGCCCCACATTGACAGCATGTATAGTCCGTAACTTCCAAACACACGTCGTACATCAGCTTCGTCGGCTTCAAATGGAATGTTGCAAAGACGAATCCATGAGTAATGTGCCGAAACGTCGCGAAGTCGCACCTCCAAGCTATTGTTGACAACAATAGGCCGTTCTTGATACGTGTCAACGACCCTTTCATAGACTGCAGGTGACACAAATTTCACAAAGATTCTCGCATTACCATTCAGTGACACGCCGTACAAATCTTCGGTAGGTATCTTGAGAGTATCCCGAATGATGAGTGGTAAACGACGTCGGCATTGCTTGGATAAACGGCTCCTTTTAACAATTCCAAGCAGACTGTGTTGACTCTCCTCCTGTAGTTCGCCATTTTGTAGAAAAAAGCTTCACCAACTGGTCACCAGGGGTCACTTGACGCGCACCTGGGACACCCTCACTCTGTCAAGGTTGGGAAGCGACTGTACCTATACTCTGAATTGCCAGTTGGCAAGGAAATCAACCAAGCTCTCTTCAAAGAACAGATTTCGGAGTCTTCCTCCAAACTTATGATGAGCAAAATGGTGACAAAAACATAGTTCTTGTGTTCGACCTGAATATGCACCAAATGCTGAAGGAAGCGCTGAAGTTTGACTCTGAGGGCGATGCTCTGGTTCTAAGGTTGCAAAGTATGAAATAACATTTTTCCCTCAAAGTCAGATGGCTTCACTTAATTGGCTGATTTACACATGGTTGCTAAGAAGAGTTCTTGCCAACAACCTTTAAGATATTCGTTATTGTGCTGGCGAGTGGAATTGACCAAATATATCAAGGTTCTCCACCGGACTCCGCTCACTTGTAGGTGTTATTTAGCGTGGAGCATTTGTGGAAGAGCCGTTCTCAAATTTTTTGGAAGTTGGTTCTGGAGAGGTGGCACAATTTTGTTTTATTACCAAAAGTAAAACGGAGTGGTTTGATGAACTCCAGAAACTGGATAAGAGTGAAATGGTGTGGAGTCTCACAAGCGAATTTAATCAGACCCACAATAGAGCCCTTTGTACAGTTCTGTGCAGGTCATGGTGTCCTCATTCGAAGGGGATGTGTGGAAAGTCAGGTTGTTATCTAGTAGTCATTGAAGCTTAAGACCTTGAGTAGCTTTAAATATAGGTTTGAGAAGGACCGACTTGGTATGTGCCAGTAGGCCTGCTGCAGTGCTCCTCTTTATGTTCTTAATTGGGAGACATACACATGAAAGATATTCCGTCCTCTCCTAATATCGTCTCGAAGATTGAGCAACTGGTACTGCACAGAAACATTACTGATTGACAATTGAAGTTATAGGAACAATTAATCTGATCGCACAACGCTGTCAACACTACCACCTTCACCACCACTACTACCACCACCACTACTACCACTACTACCACCACACTACCACCACTACTACCACCATCAACAAAACATTACTACACTACCAACATCATATGCATGTGATATAAGTGAACTTATAACCTATAACAACATTATTCAATGTGTCAGCGATACCTGCAATGGAGAAGTTGAAGCTTTGTACAGCGATTTCTTGGAAATAAATTTTGGGAATAGTCTGTATAAATTGAAGAGAGAGCACCTGCAAATGTCAATTGCTCTACAATCCTTCACCTAGTAACGACAGGGTTTAAAATTTAAACCATTTGAAAAGACG